>JAGDQP010021429.1:474-31751 GCA_022664845.1 Lepisma saccharinum
CCACAAAGTCCACATGGCATGAGCAGGGATCGAACTGACGACCCACAATACCACAACTTCTAAAGTGAAACAATCACACACGTGACGTTGATTTGATTTCTGTTTATTATCCAAGTCCCACTTCTAGATAACATTTATTATTATAAATGCGATTATACTATTTCCTGTTTGATTAATTCTCAGTTACTTATTCTAGTTTTCACTAATTTATTTACTTATTTCTGCGTGGTTTAAGAAATTCAGAACCAGGCTTTGAAATGAAGTTAAAAACGTGATAAGTTTTGTTCTTGCTTATCACAAACACGTTCTTACTTATCACTTAGACAGTTCGCTTGGGAATCTCGTCATTTAAACAAAATACATCGACAATTCAACTTTAGCTTGCTATCGTATTATCAATAGTTATTTTTCAGTTCATATTGATGATATTACATGATCTATTTCTTGCTATTCTCTCTCTCTCTCTCTCTCTCTCACACACACACACACACACACACACACACTAAGAGAGAGAGAGAGATAAAAACTTCATTCGAGTTTCGAATAAAATGATTCTTAGAAATGTGGAATGACAACTGCCTCTTCCTTTGCGTGGCTTGTAGTGAAGATCGTGAACTTCTCGTCCGGAACCACGTTCCAACTTTGGATACCCCCTCCTTCCTCCCCCCCAATTCCAGCCAAAACCCGTATTATCTTTTATCTGTGTGTACGAGATCATTTTCCACTGTTTCTTGACATCCCGCGCCACTTCTTAATATTTCTCATGTTTTATGCCAATAAGTTTTTATAATTACAAATTGGTGAATTCTGGAACTATTTCCTTCTCAATTACTGTTATGTCTTGACTGTTACGATCGGTTGTTCTGTCCCATAAAGTATGCATGTATTATTTCCTTTTACAGTTTCTGGATTTCACTTGTAATATGGTTCGTCTTTTGCCAAAATGTAATAATTCTAACTAGTTCTTTGTGTATTATATTGGTGTTGTTGAATAGTGCATTTCTTTTATTCAACGTAGGCTATTAAGTCCCATGTGATATGCTGAATTGTAGATGTTTATGTGTTACACAAGCTGCACTTGTATTTCTTTGTTCCGTTTGTTTCTTTCTTATGCCATGTATTTTGTTTTAGGTAGTGTGCATGAAGCCCTCTGTTTCTGTTGTAAGTTTCCCGTGTATTATCTAATCAAATGAGCTTTTTGTCCTTGTGTGTTTGTTAATTTGTGATTGTATATTTCATTCATGGTTTTCCACGTAACGCTTTTTTTTTTTACCTCTTCGACTCTTGTCACTGTATTGGGTATATGTGGATCTCGTATATTACTTAGATTCGTAGTGTATGAGTGGTTATCTGCTAAATAATTTCTTTATTTAAATATGACTCGTTTTCCTTCTTGTAGTAACGTCTTAGTGTGTGGATTTGCTTATTGTGTGTATTTTGTATTCTGGTGATTCCTCTGCCTCCTTCTCGATTTCTAATGTTGAGTGAGGTGTTATGTAATCTGTTAACATTGTTCTTATTTTTCTTTCTAGTTCTATCAGTTATGTGTGTTGTTCATTCATTTTTTCATGTCACATCAAGAATCACACTGCAGAGGTCTCTACTGTTTTAATTTTGCAATTGCTTGAACTTTTGTGATATCATTATTTGCCAAATTATCTTTCGTTGTACCTAGTTTTTTATCCTAATCGGTTTAATTCTGAATAATTGTAAATGTCGTTTATAGTCATATCTTCTGTATTATTTCATGTCTCTATTTCAATACCTTCTGAGCTTTTCTCCCTGGTTGATTCTCAGTTCCCTGGTAATGTGTTATGCATTGTTATATCTATAGAAAATGTGTCTGTCTTTCTGTTTAAAGTAATATTTTGCGTTATCCAACATTTAGGAATGAGGGATTATACCAATACAGGATTCAAGAGACTTAAGTCTATTTCCTTGGAATTGCCAAGTAGGCAAATGGCAATGTTTGACGACATGTTTAATCTATTT
This sequence comes from Lepisma saccharinum, assembly GCA_022664845.1. Classification (NCBI taxonomy): domain Eukaryota; kingdom Metazoa; phylum Arthropoda; class Insecta; order Zygentoma; family Lepismatidae; genus Lepisma; species Lepisma saccharinum. The sequence goes on from JAGDQP010021429.1 coordinate 2,467, forward strand.
ATTTATTCAGGATTTGCCAACTTTGGTTTAATTTTGCAATAGTTATTCTTTTATTTTGACATTCGTAACTATAAACAAATTAATGTATTTTTGCTTAGAAGTAACATTTCTTAGATGCGTTCTTTTTTGATCTCTGATTGGTTGTTGCCTTATAATATGTACACTGACGTTTTATTGGGTGAATTCATTCCTGATTTTACCTAATAGATGTACAACAACGCTTTTGATTGGCTCTCGGTTGTTTATCTAACAACCGGCTTTACAAGCTATCTGATTTGTTCTTATACTTGACTCTTCTCTTCAAAATATCTAAACGAGTTTATGAATGTAGCTACGTACATTTTAGGTTTTTTTTTCTTGGACAAATATTGTAATAAAACTATATGTTGTTTTAGAAGTACTCTTTTGTTTATATATATATATATGAAGATAACCGGAAAACATGGTTAACGGGAAAATGCAGATCTACATTAGATGTTGCTGAACCGAATACGAACCTTACACCTGCTTGATGAAATTAGCCCTCTGATGATGCAACAGTATACAATGTTGGGTGGAATCTCTCGTATTTTAGGGTGTGTCTTAAGGATTTTGATATCTTTATTTATATTTTATATAAGTGTGCTGGGACTTTATGAAGTTGCTTGCGAAAACCTAGCATATTTATTTGTTGGCGCAGTCGCTGTGGAAAGTAGAACTTATGCACCCGACGATGGATTAGGTTAGATTGCACTTGTTTATTTGTTGGTGCAGTCGGAATGGAGAAGAAGTTATGCGCCCTTCGAGGGATTAACAACAACCAGCATTTATATTGCGCCTGTAACTTGTTAGCGCAGTCACTGTGGAGAGAAGAACTTATGCGCCCGACGAGGAATTAGCTTAGATTTATTTATTTGTTGACGCAGTCTGCTGTAAAGAAGAATCTATGCGCCCTACGGAGGAGTCCTTTGTGCCAAAAACGGTTGAATTATCAAGCTTTACCTGAATTCTATTTTCATAAAATTCTATATGGTTTCTTAAAATGCTCCTAGTCTAGTGAGTATCTAACAAAACTTGGATAAGAACACCCCTTTCTTGTAAACGAATAGGCCATTAACTTGCATAGTCACAACCCTGCCACGCACTAGTTGCAAACTGTAAAAATAAATATTACACTTTCGCATCGGTCGCAGGAGAGAGAAGAATACATTATAATTCCTAATAAATCTTTCTTCCGAACACCTTACAATTTCATAATATTGACATTCACATCGCTCTAATTCTCGTGAAATATGTACTCGTGAAAAACTGATCAATAGGTGCAAAGCTGCATCTAAGGAAGAGGGGGAAATAAAGTACATGCCCCGGGCTAAAGGAGCGCTGAAAGAATGTAAGGATGTTTGTAAGACAAGGGTAAGAAAAATTACTGACGGTAAAGGACAAATTACTCATGACTGACGCCAAAAGAAATTTAATATATACCTCCAACTCACTGAGGCTCTTTCGGTTAGCACCTCTCATACGTTATAATGTAGTAACTCTGGAATGGAGAAAGGAGGTCGAATCACTGATAGCTACAGAATTCAAAAACCTTAAATTTAAATCACTAATGTCAGAAGTTACGGTTGGAACTTGGAAGGAGTATTGTGTGGATGTGTGTTCAGAATTACAACTACTATGTGAAGAAATGAAAAGAGAAACATTGTATATTTCTGGGGTTTCCTCTTCAGTCAACATGAAAACGTGATATATGGAATTATTTCCGTGTTCTTCCCTCATTTTAATACTAAAAGAGCATATTGCTGTAAAAAAGGACATATTGGTGTCACAATATAGAACGATTTTCAATTTTTCAATTCATATTGACAAACAAAGTAATAGAAATTAAGCTGCCAAGCACTACAACTAAAGGCAAGATTTGCTAAGATTTAGTACTGAAAAAAGTTCGGTTGGGAAATTCACAACTGCTTAATTCTTAAAACACTAACGCAAACAGTGACAAAAGGCATTTCTTACGTCACAACTTGTTGTTGCTATTTTAAAGTGGGCGAGGATCAAGCATATTTTCGGCGTGGATATCGGTAGTTTTTCTTTAGAAATTGCGGGGAAAATGTGCTGGTCCTTCACGTCTGAGGGTATTCTGTTTATTTAACCAATAAAAGATGTATTCTAATTGATGCAACTATGAAACTTAGGGAGACGATCATTTAAAATAAAATATAAAAGTCTAGACAGTTTCGTAACCAATGTTTGTTGTTGCTTTCTATTTTATTTTTAAAAATAAATACATCTACATATTACACATGTACTGCATTTGTATAGTACTTGATGTTTTAGTCATTATGATGAAGTATTTCACTGCAGAAGGCTCCTCTTATATTGAAGATTAACATTTCTTCAGGCACTCATATATGTTTAATGTGATTTTGGGAAATAAAGTATTCTTAGTTGCAATATAATTTATGAATTATTTCAATAAATGTTGTATGGGAAATATTCACTTGATATAACAGCTAACCAGCAGATTGTTTCAATCAATATTCTTCCTTAACTATGTCATATGACCTTATTTCAGGCAAGGCGGCCCAATGCGTGAGATGTGAGTACAAGCAATATATACATACCCGCTGATTCATTTCTTACCGGTCCCTGGGTTATAGGATCCCTGGTGGTATTTATTTTTACCAGATAACGCTAAGGTTTCGTTGCGTACAATTCACTTTTAATGAAAGTTTCTCTCCGCAAATACAGAAACAGTTTTCTTGACAAGGCGTCTAACAGAGAGATTGTATTATATTATAATCTCGTAGGGATATGTTATACTATCACCAGTATATGATATAGTGAGAATACTAATATTATTCATCAGTTAACAATATGATGATAACTTGCAATTCACGTGAATTGACGGAATTTAAACTTGAATGATTAATCTTACAAAAAGCTCGTGTTACGTACTTTGCTACTAGCAAGTAATAAGATACTGTGCATTGATCATACAGTGTCATGAAACTATATTGCCGTTATGAAAATATATATTATAATTTCGTTTTTACTTGTTTGCCAGTAATGTACAAGAAAATAGTGCTGCTATATTGAGTGGATACTATGTGAAAGCGTACACTGTAATACTCATTTCAAAGCTCTCACGTACCTATTCAATATGGAGCTCATTAGGTTAGATTGCATTTCCTCTAATACTGGTGTATCTTAAATACTGTTACATCAAATGTATCTAGCCTGCACGAAATATTTGACATTTCAAACCAGTCGTTACTCAAAATTTAGTAACGTTTCAGGTATAATATCCAAAGTTCAGCCAGAACTTATTTCTTAAACATCTGATATAAACGCAAGTTTAGGTATTAGGGAATTTCCAAGTAAACATACATTGAACATAATCCAGAAGTTGAGTAATTTATCATAACTATTTTTAGTTTATTTTTCATGCAGGAGTCTAGTCAATAAATTTAAGGAAATAAGAAGTCTAGTCTTGTACTTTACATCTCGTCAAGCTCAAATAATTATGGAGGCAAAATACATGTAGATCAATGTCAAGATACTTAGCTTCCTTTCCACAAAATCTACGATTCGTCGTAGCATTTAATTTTAGGAAAGTCAATTAGCAAACACATAAATTACTTAATCTTCTATTGCTTGGACGAAGAATGACTCTCAGTTTAGGTCTGATGGAGAAAGTGATATACAGTAAAATAAACTTACACATTTCATCTCACTACATTCAGTACTTTATTTATTTATGTATTTAACATAACAAGTTGTTCGAAGTGTACTGAAAATCAAATTAAGTGTATGGGTACAAAGCAAATTTTACGTTCAGTCCTCAAGACATTATCTTAATTTCCATCCGATTGAAAGCAATTGCAAACCAATCATCATTAGAAGTAGTAATACTACATTAGTGTTGATAGTGCTAGAAGTAATAGTAGTAGCGAAAGAAGAAGTAGTAGTAGCTGCAGCAGTAGTTGCAGTAATAGTAGCACAAGTATTGTTGTTACGTTCGAGAATACCGAGTCACATTAACTACTGATAAGAAATTTAATTTTGTCAGAATTTTCGCAATTTCTGTAAATGACAGTTTATCTTATTTTAATCAGAAGATGCAACAACAATGTCATGACACAGTGAAGTTAGTATATAAGAGTTAGATTTTTTATCTTAGTCATTAGTATTGTTTTCGCATTTACTAACTAGTTTCTATTTGTTTTAATTGCAGATATGTATAAGAAAGCGAAGAAATGGATGCCTATATTGATGTTTGGAGGCACGGTGGCATCTTTCTTTCTACCGCTAGCGTTTTCCGCGCTGGCTTTCTTCAACTTCAAATCTCTTCTAGTAGGAAAAATTGCACTGGTACTAGCAGGGATAAGTTTATTGAAACATTACAAGAAGGAATCCGAGCAACGGTTTCACGATCGAATAGATTACATTGCAAGTCCAGTCCATTATCCTCCTGAAACAAGTTACCACTATGACAGCAACGACAGAGTAGGACATTCTTATTACGACAATGACCAATATAAGAGCCAATAATACGAGTGACTGAAACAATTCTAATTTTTGTTATTTAATTTCTACTGGCGCCTTCTGTGTTTGAGGTACACTCTGAATCATAGAAATAACCAGTGCTTTAATTTCCTACATCAAATAGCTTCACAATATGGCAGCACTGAAGTGTATCCAATGGTATTATATATGGCAATCTGAATAGCCCAATTCTCTCCAAATTCACAATGAACATTTGTTTTGTATTGCCATACTACTCGACTTTTCAGACTTACAAAACTATACCATGGAACTAAGTTTATAACATAAAGTACTGATATTTATTAAGATTGCATTCCATGTATGAAAGAAACGTTTAATATTCGCCAATATAAGAAGCTGATTTTAATATAAACCAGAACATGAGGTTAGGACAGATTTATTTTGGTATTTAAATTACTAAAGATTTCTGATTAAGTTAAGAAAATATTAAGTCTTATAAAGGCACCATGTACATCACATTTAAAACTAGATAATAAATTCCACTAGAAAAATCAACGTTCCGTTACATATTTTACAAGCATTTGCTTGCTACTGTTGCTGTGACTGTTTCATGTAAGCTATTTTTCTCTTCATATGCGAAAATTTTTCATTGAGCTTTTGAATAGAGAATTATTGAATTTTTGTGGTAGACTTCTCAAAAGGAAAATAAGAAATCCTAAAATTGAAGACTAAGTTTAAATTATGACAGTTTATGACTGGTATGAAATTATGAATGTTTATTACATGTACCTTCCAATTTTATACAAGAGTACTATTAAGTTGTTGTTGTTTTTAACATCTTTTCCTCCTTAAATTCATTAGTGTAGAGTTTTTATTTCATGTTCCCATACATTTACCATTATCATGTACATTAAATATGTCAAAGGAATTTTAGTAAAATTTCTGGATCAATATTTTACATAAAGAAATTTCGTTCAACTTTGGTGTTAAACTGATAGATGCTTTTATATTTGTTTTATAGATATCAATTTCATAATAAATCATAAGAGATTTAAAACATATTAACATTTTCTACTATCGAGAGAAACCATATTTAATTTATGTCACAATTTTTTGTGGTTATAATTGACTCAGGAAACAAATGTTGTCATTTATGTTTAATTAATTATTTTATATTCTCCAGAGAGTACCAAAATGTCGTCAATTAACACAATGAATAATATTATTCGATACGTTTTAGGTTATTAACATTTTATATGTACAGACATTACAATTAACTTATTTCAATAAAATTATTTTTGAATTTTCCTACATTTATTTATTTTACCAAATATTATGAATTCCATCCGAATCCTACGCATTACAACAATAAATTTATTTTTAATATTCTCTTTCATTGTAAGTAAAATTCACACTTTCTGAAAAGTAGAAAGTATTTGCCTTTTAAATGCATTTCAAATTACACATTTCCAAGTTGAGCACTGACTAAACACCTGCATTATGATATTTATAAACATGGTGGTGTGTGAAATTGAGCTCTGTGAATTCTTTTAGAAGCAGTGACACCTCATAGAATTAATAAGAATTAATTGTGTGATATGATATACTACTAATATAATGTCCACGCTAATACCTATTAGGTTTTAGTTTTAAACACAACTTACTTATGTGTCAATAAATTTGATACGAGAGAATAATTTAGCTTTAGCCCTTTCGTCTGTTTCGCATACCAAAAGCTATAGCCTGGATATAGTAATTGATCTTTATAGTATATTTGTCCACAACGAAACGGTCTTTCGCTATACTGTGGTATACGTGTGATCAGTAGTTACGAATCTGTTTACAGCTAAACGGTCTCTTTTTCTATATGTTAAATTTACTAGTTAAATTTACGATTCACATCAAAAAGGTCTCTCAAGGTCCCTTGACTTATAACTACTTTATTGATGTTCAACTACTCACATCGAAAGGGTCTCTCAAAGCAGAATATTTCATAAGACCATCAAACCAGAGCATTGGAAGGTTACCTCTATTAAACTAATGGCAATTACTAGACAAAAGTAAACCTAAAATTGCTTGTCTGTAAATAACTTACATCAGGTCATTCTTTCTCTCTCAAATTTTCAACACGATTCAATAATTTTATACTAACGACCATCACCACACAAAGATTAAATCAATTTATTTTTCGTAGCGAACTACGAATAACACAAGGTCTTTGGGGAACTCTTGTAAAAGCAAATTAAACACAAATTTATGATTTTAGCAATGAAATTGCGCTTAGAAACATCATAAGCTCTATTACTGTAATTCTCAATTAGAGACGTAATCAATTGAGATATTAATTAATTTCGTAACAAATATTCTCGTTCTTTCCTGACACAAATTTGTTTTTAGTAATACTGGGATATCGTATAACCAGGCGAAAAAAGCACTCTAATCTTTAATCGTTTTGAATTCACTAATTACGTATTTTTTCTTAAAAAACAGAATAATATCTTAGTTATTCAATATCCAGCAAATCAGTGAAAAGAAAAGATTTCCAATTAATTTTCCTCAAAAAAAATATACGAGTACATGGAACCGAATCAATTGTACCCACAATGATTCTCCCAATTCCATCCACCAGTTTACTCTAAATATCACCACTTAAAAATATCCACATCCATCAATATACCGCGTTTTACTACATTGTAATCCCTTCAATTAGCCAATTGAAGTACCCAAGATTCCACCAACATACTCTAATCCCTTTTTATTTACCATAATCCCACATACATAAAACCAAAAGTTTCCCTTTTTCCCATGCGCCAGTTAATAGGTTAATGCCATGAAAACTAGCTACTAGAAATTTAGCACTTCCGATTGTAAAAGAGAAATTAATTATGCATCTATTCTATTCCCAGAGGAGAAAAAATAGGTATAAGCACAGAATTATATCAGAAATAATTGTTCCGATTTCTCTACCCAATTCAGACGTAACAATTCTACTGAGCCCCTTCTATTCGCCCTGAATAGATTCGCTCGCTTACTCTACTCCCGGAAATTTTACTTTCTACAGGAAGAGACAAATAGAGATAGGAAAAGTTTACGGCAATATTTCTACAAGGATTAGCAATGAGAACACCATAAGAGAGTTAATTTTACACCGAAACATTTCTACAGTCACAAACAAACACGTCTTTTGTTAGATCTTGTACACAGGTCTCGGGCAAATTATTCAACAAACAACTTAAAAATTGCATAGATATATTATTTCATAAACACAAGCTCGGCCGGAATGTAAAATCAATATACCGAGGAATTTGCAGGTCTTGTTATGAGTAATTATTTCTTTTTCTCCCTCCCTCTCTCCCTTATTTCCTTGAGACAACAATATTGTTTGGATTTTTCATAAAAATACCACAACAAATTTCCTACATGGCGACCAATTTATCGGCTTTTCTTTTCAGCCACAACTACGACTTTTATATGTACAAAAATTAAACACTCCATTCGAGTCTCTTATTTATTCATAAAATTTATTTTCAGCCGATGACCGCTATTGTAATCCTATTACAGTTTTCTGTGGCCTTTCTTTCCATCTGGCCATAGCTGATGCTTCACTGTGACTGACCTCTGAGCGCGAAGTCCGCTTTCACTCACGCTTTTCTTTTCCCAGAAAGAGGGGGTGGGAATGTAAAACAAGAAAGAGTAGTGGCCCGATGTGACCATTGCTTGACTTTTCGTAGTTTGGGGGCAAACGGACACTTTAGAGCCATAGAGCCTCAGACGTTTCTTTGCAGAAAAACAAAATCCTTTTATTTTAAAGACGTGAAAAACTAAGAAAGAAAGCATAAAGAAATTAAATGAAACAAGAAAATGAACACAAACACATAATACACAATTTAAATATACCAACAATAATTACTTAGATTCCTAAAATAAGAAGAAAGATTAAATACACAAATTATTTACATCATCTCCAAATTAAATATCACCTAATTCATATTATATTTATGTGCACATTTACATAACATTAAATATTATTTAAAATTAATTAGATTTGCCAATCTTACAGCTAACACATAATATACAGAAATTGTACACATTGACATCAAATTACAAAAAATAAATTCCGTGTATTGAAAAATTCATTACACCTTTTAAATGCATTTCAAATTGCACATTTCCAAGTTCAGCTATGACTAAACACCTGCATTATGATATTTATAAACATGGTAAATACACTCAATTCCATAGATTTAACCTAAATATTTTTTGTTTATATGCGTCGTTTAGTTGGTAAGGCACTGACTTCGAGTCGAGTTTGTTCTAACCCAGCGTTAGATTTCCTTCCCAGGCTACTCAAGTGTACAATTCCGAAAATTAACCTCAAGGTTACGCTTTGTTTAAAGAATTCACGGATTTGGTGTCAGGTCGACAGTGAAATGTTTTAGAATCTACCAAGGAAAGGTTAATCCGAAATGAAGGGTGTCAAAAGCGAGATACCATGAACGATAAACAATTAAAGGAGAGTGAAAATCGACAAAAAAATAGGAAGAGACAAGTCATCCCTAGATATCCCCACCCGCATTTCGGTAACGGAGGAGATGAGCGCAGGAGTTGATGTGGTAAGCGCTCTTACAAATTTTCACTTTTGAACCTGATTATTTATTTATTTTTATTATAAATAGCATGGACATAGCAAACACCATATTACATCGTTCTTGTAAGAAATTAATGTACAGCAATAAAATAACAAATAATATGTAAAGCAAGGCAATGAAAACGCAAATTCTTTTGGTGCAAATTCTTACAACGTTCAGTTAGGAATTTCCTTTTGTTCAGGAAAAAAAATCGAATGGCGACGGAAGAGAATTACACGTATTAGACTGTGACAATCTGTACATTAAAGATCATTGAACCAAACTCAATCTCTGTTTCGGGAGGTAGAAAAGATGTTGATAATTAGCATTTTGTCTAGCTATTCTTACATTAATAAGCGGAAGAAGGCCCTGAATGTGCCCTGCACTATTTTTATAAGAATTTAAAGTCATTGAGTCTTCTCGTGTTTCTATGTGTTGCAAATCAAGAAATTTCAAAATGTCTTCGTTTGTTTTATGTCGAAGGTTCAATATTTAATTTCTACTGGGTATAATACGAATGAAGAAATTTTGGATTTTTTTTCAATTTAGCTTAGTTAGTTTCACAATCTATGAACCAGATTAGTGAACAGTATTCAATATTAGGAAGTACACAAGTGAGAAAATATGATCGAAAAGCTAAAAAAATATTTAATTACTGTAATCTGTATATAGAAGGTCAAGAAGTTTGAATGCTTTAGAAGTTACGTATTCAATGTGCTACGTAAAATTAAGCTCTTCATTAAATATAATACCAAGGTCCTTGTAGTGGTTTACGTATGGTATATTAGCTGACGATAACGTGTACTTACATTTTACGTTATGAGTTTGCATTGATTGCAGCAGTTCTCATCTATTGACTTTCAGTAACCAGTTAATACACAACTTTTCGACTGAATTTATAGTGTTTTGAAGAGTGAAAGTGGTATCTTTAGTATTAATGGTATTAAAATTTTTGCTATCATCAGCGGAAGAAGAACGGAGCATAATATATCTTTGTTTTCACATAAATTATCAGTGTAGAGAGAAAAAGAAATAGGACTTTAAGAGCTTGCTTGCGGAACATGATAGCATTAGGAGCCACTTGGATGTGTTTCCAGGGATGAAAACACGTTGTCCTCTGCATGTCAAGCATGATTCTACATGCCGAAGAAGAGTTCAGTGTAAACTAAATCTGGAGGGAGGCATATGCGTTAGAAGGTTCTGGTTATTGGTTTCCAATGGCTTGGATAAGTCTAGGTGATAGGAAAATGCAAGTGAACATGTTCTAAGGGAAAATACAAAAATTAAAAGTGAATTAACAACAGATCTTAACCAACACAATGTATTTCGCTTACGAGGAATACTTCCCAACTGTAAAACGGGATTAGAAATGCGCATTTGGTAGTCCACTTGCCAGTAAAGTTGTAGCTGTTGATGGCCATAAATCTCCAAGTTATGGCCTTATAAAGTCGTCAGCATCGCGAAGTCGTACAATGGGAACATTGGCATATTTAATTAATGTCTTCATATTCAATCAAGTAATCAAAATGAAACTTACACGGATTAATGTAGAATTTACAGGCTATCGATAGCTATTCATTGGGCCGTCATAAGTGACGCAGTATTTCCAACTTCATGTAAAATGTTTGTTTTTCAAATGGCACTATGACAAGTTATTACGTATTTTGAGAGAGTACATCAAAAACAATATACCACACACGGTATGCAATATTGCAATCTTTGAAAGAAACAAGTTTGAAAGTCTATCGTCAGTCCGTGGTTCATTTGACTAAAAATCAACATACGTGGCGTAATGTGATTTAACGTGCTGCAAGTGCTATCGTACAGTAAAACCTTCTTTATATAAAATGCTAAATGGCTAATGCAGTGCAGATAGGATATGAAATTATGTTTGAGATTTTCTTTAATTAAATACATACGCGACTCGAATAATAATGGTATACATGAAATATAAAAATCCTGACGATGATGATCAAAATGATGTAAACATGTTGCAGTGGTTAATAGATATTAATAGCATGTGATTTTGCAGAGATACATGTTATTCGGTTAAGCTTGCAACTCTCTATTTATTTCTGATCGAATTATCAAACGTGATACAATTTATTTTATTTTTTGCTAAATTAAGTAAACTCTACGAACTCTGGGAAGAGAAACTACCAAAACAATATAGTGATCAAAATCGAAAACTCCCCGAGTGATCCGCTGGTTCTACACAGAACCTGGATGTGGAAGTACATTTTAAAAACGATTATCGACTACATTATGATGGAAGAGATTTCCTATCCAGTGTATAAGGGCCAGAATTCTGGTTTCTCTTGTGTAGAATCATCTACTATATATGTCCTAACTTTCAGACACTTATTAGACTTTTTGGTTGCAATCAACGTTTTCCTCACTGGGGAACTACCGCGTTATCTTACTCAAAAAGATGCTCTCTTCAACATTTCTGGTGTTTGTCCGCAATACCTATTTGATTCAATGATTTGCTGCTCCTACTGTACACATACTTTGTTTCGTACATTAAAAAAATACGTATCTGCATTTCTTTCCATGACATCAGTAAGTAGTATCATGCTTCATTTCTTACTGTCTATTCAGTTTTTATTAAGCATTATGTTTCTTACTTCACCTATCAGTATTTTTAGTACTTCTAGGTAGTATACAGGGTGTAGCAAGACCTCGGGAGAAAACTTCGGCAGGTGTCTTCTGACATCAAAACAAGTAAAAGGAAGTTCCTATGAACATAAGTGAAATTCCGCTTCATTTTGGAGAAACAGCGGTTCCAACTTGGAACCCAAAGTTGACGCCTTACAATGAAACAAAATGAGTAATTTATCAATAAATGAGAAACGAGGCATTAAATGAAATTTTCGTTCCCGAAATTTATTTCTAATGACGTGGTGGATATCAGGAGTGAAAACATAATGTCAGAGTTTCCAATCTAATATAACATTAAAATTTTTCAAATGACTCTACGTCTAGTTATTTGGTATTTGTTTTCTCCTTGTGATGATAAAGAACATATGTACAAAAGTACACCGTAGTGTTGTAAACTATGAAAAAGACTAAAGGATTTCGTCATCTTCTAGAAACTACGTATTTTCCTATATTTATCTCGTGTCGTATTCATAGTTTGCAACACTGCGAACTGTACGTCACGTATGTTTTTACTATCACTAGGCATGCCAAACATCTAAAAACACGACGTAGTACAATTAAAAAAATAAACATTATACCTGGCTGGAAACACTGACAACAAGATGGTATCGTGCTTTTACTCCTGATATCCACCATGCTGTTACAAATAAATTTACTTTAATGAGATTACGATTTAATGCGTCTTTTGTGATTTAATGAGAGTTGATGATACATGCAGTCATAGTGCCGTTTGACAAGCGTAGTGCTATTTTATACGAAGTTGGGAACACTGTGTCACTTATAACAGGGCAACGAACGGTTATGAATAACCTCTATATTCTATATTAATCAATGTCAGTTTCATTTTGATTGCCAAATTGAATATGAAGACATTTAATTAAATATGCCAACGTTCTCGTAGTATGATCTCGCGATGCTGACAACTTGGAGATTTTTGGCCATGGGCAGCTATAACTTTACCAAAATCATAGCTGGTAGTGGACAACCAAATGCTCTTATCATATTTTCTAAACCCGTTTTACAGTTGGAAAACATTCTTTGTTAGCGATGACGTTCCTCCTACCCAAAGAGAGAGGGGAAGAAACAGACGAATCAACTCAGTGTAAAGTTGTCAGTCGAAAAAAAATAAGAAGAATACTGTGTGAACCTTCTCTTAGAAAGGTCTTCACTCAAGTTCTCTTCGCGTTTGCAATGAACTTTATCTTGCAATCCATTTTATTTCAACAAAGTCAACTCATCGTGATGATGACTTCAACCGAAACATTTTAATCAAATTAAAATATATTATAAAATAATTAGGTTAACCATTCTAGCAAAGTCCAAAATCGCCATGAAAATAAGAAAAAATATGAACCATGGAGCGTGCACAAAGGCTTCGTTTCGGCGCTAGAGGCTGCCCAGGCAGTGAAAAAATGATTTTAGAGCATTATATTTCCAGTACCAGGAACAGTAGAAATGCATGAGCAAGGTACCCTCAAAGATTTCAATCTACTCTATCCAAAAATTCATAGTGCAAAATTGTGTAATTAGTTCGCAAGGAATTCTCCAAACCAAGTAGGGGATTCCTAGAATTTCTCTGCAGTAAAGGTGGGTCCAAACATGCATGAATGAGACTTTCTTCTCAATCGCATTTCGTTTCCGGAACGATTTTATATATTTTTTAAAGTGTGGTTGCATAATAAACAGGAGCAAATTATATACATTTCAAAGAACTCTTGCAGTATTTTTACCAGCAAAAGACACTGCCATTGCTCGGTTAGATGTCAGTGATTAAGTTTATAATCTGTACCCATACGGAAATTCATCTTATTCGTGCTTATTTCCACCCACATTCACTCCAAAGAATATCCTACTTCCTTTGGGGAATCCCTCCTTACGCACTCATTGCACAATTTTGGAATATGTACTTTTGGATAGAGCAAGTTTGAAATCTTTGAGGGTACCTTGACCCCCAGTTCTATTGTTAATAGTATTGGAAATATCTGGCTCTAAAGTTCAATTTCTGACTGTTTCGGCAGGCCTATAGTGCCGAAACGAAGCATTTGTGCACTCTCTATGGTCTACATTTTTTTCTTATTTTCATGCCAGGAATCTCGTGAGATAGGTTTGTCGGTGTTATTCTGCAACCCCTGTAAATATATTCTTTAATATTTTGATACACTGACATGTGCTTCAGTATCATCAGCATCTTAACAAAACACAAAGAATACACATTCATATTTAAATTCAATGTTAACAATTATTACTTATTTGTTATCTGTTTGGTAGTCTATCTTGCTACTGGAATACAGCTTGGAATTGTTTTAGTCTTATTTCTGTACCCAGAGCAACAAATATTATCTTATTATCACAGTTTGTATATAAAAATAATTTAAAGTATTTGAAAACCATTGAAGAATGAACATATTTTTTACTTCCACACTCACTGATATAACGTCCTGCAAAAGAATGTCAACGTTTTCGTATTTTTTCTGATATATTCTTGCCGTGGTGCTCCACCAATTCTGTTTTTAATTATACTTCGATGTTGAATGTTTGTTGGGTGTTAAATCCCAAATACCTGAAATTCATCAACTTCATCTTGCTTGCTGTGTTCGTGATTACCTTGATCTGTGTGTGTGAAGTTTTCCGCTGATTGCAGAATATCAGTTTGTACATGACAATCCGTTATATGAATATTTATATATTGTACGCTGCTATCAGTTGCGTTGACATATATAGTTTGTCCTGCAAAATCCTGTTTAGTTGAATTGAATTCCCTATTTTCGTTATAAATCATTTGAATAGAAATATCTATGAAATTCTGCGTATCTGGATAATGCCGATTGATTGTGATGCTAACATTTATTGATCCAGTTCTACCATGCATACCTCTTCTCCTGTTGATCTCTGAGTATTCTCTGATCTGCTTATATCAGTAATTTACAGTTACAATTCCTCTAGTGTAATTGCAAACAGTTGATCTTTGATTGCATTTATTGTATTGGTAACTCCTAGTCAGACTCTTGCAATCGATTAGTGTTTACATATTCCTGAATATATCTTACTAATTGATAATGATAATGGTTCCGTTTTGTTTTGTAATAATTTTGAAATTGAAATTTATCATTTGTTGTTTTAGTGGTTAAATTATGATCTCACTTTGGCTCTACATCTGGATGGTAAATACCACTCATTCGTATGCCTTCTATCCAAATATCTATTCTCTTTTTCTACATTATTGTTGCTTTGTTGAAAGGTGGTTTCTATTGATATATCCAGTTGTTTCACCTGATGTTGTATTCCTTGGGTTTTCGTACGGTAGCATTTGGATTTGAGATGACCTTCTTTCTGGCAAAGGTCACAGTATTTGTTTAACGTGGGGCTATCCTTCTTCTTAAATGGTAATATCCACAATACCACAGTTAATAATTGTTTTTCCTCACCATTGTGATTCCAGTCTTGTGTGCACCCCATGTTTGCGATGTGCACAGCAGCGAGCCCAGTGATTGATGAAATGACAAAAGAAACATACCATATTGTGTGCTGGACACCTCTTTGGAATTTTCTTAAGCCTTTCGCATGTGTGCTAGACATCTCTTTGGAATTTTACTAATCATTCGCGTCTAGTACACGTACTTCCTGTATTCTCTACTCTGGAAAATTCATGACTGCTTTTTATCTATACTCCAACCAGTGGTTGTGTCACTTTCTCTTATTACTAACACAAACTAAATTTGCTCCTCAAACATTCTCACGTGATTCTGTTCTTTATCTTGGTACTTCCTTCAACTACGTGGGTTCAAATCTTGAATCGGCTGTTGAATAGTAGATTAAAACCAATACTAATTAAATCAATTCCCATTTGATTAGACTAAATTTCTCCAGTAGACATTATCTTGCATTCCTTTTACTATTTCAAGAAAGTTAATCTTCACTCAATCTCCATATTGCATTAAATTGTCTAAAAATAACTCAACAGTGGCTGAAGGTAAGGGATGATCTTAATCGCATATTCCGCACCTATAGGTTTATGGTATTAAAATCCGTTTTAGCTCAGTCTGTGCTAAAACAGTCAACCAAAATAAGATATTTTTTGTAGCGTGGGAAAAGAATGCATCGTGAAAATCGCGTCTTGATTTGATTCATAATTTCGATTCCTCTTCAAAGAAGTTTGTGTGTTTAAGTATGATTTCTGGCACTTGTGCTAAAAACTGAACTTGTGGTTCCTGGTAATTCACCAGTACCTTGGAAAACTATGCAGTAGCGAAATAAAAGGTTGTATAGTATAGGAATTTTGTTCCACTGTCACTTTGCACTGACTTGTTTTTATTATTCTGCCCTCCTTATAAGACTGAGGCTTATAAACCTTCCTGATTCCATATCGATCTGTGTTATACAGGATCTCCGGGAATTCCTATTACAGCGTTTGGCCGTTGAAAGTAGACATGGACGCAAACCTCAAAGCGACCATTAGATGCGACCGTGTCATCGATCAATTTGATTATAGATGCATCAGCATATTTCAAATTTGCCTTAAGTATAGTCTTGTGTTTTGTAGTTGAATACGATTAGTACATATTTGATGGATCCAAGAGAAAATGTCTCTGACCACTAGTAATTTCTCAATATTTGATTCTTTCACAACATTTCATAATAAAGAATGCAACTGCTTCGTCAGCTTCATATTTTTTAGGGTAGATTCAGCTCAACCTGAATGTCCTGCATAAAGCACAGTAGTGCCTCCTGTTCGGTTGAAACTGCACCGAATGCAGACAACAGCGTATAGTTTCTGACGTGATTTACGTCGTGAATTTATAAGTATGTATGATATGATTCATGACGAACTAGAGTGACAGCTCAATGTTCTACTCTACTAACGGAGTCTTCAGAAACACAAGTACATACTATGAAGTCTGTGTTCCGATGTTATAAGTATATCTCCCTTTATAAAATTACAAAATAGGCATTGACGTATTGACGTACAGGCCTTTCCTTTCTTTATCAGGCATGTCACAACTTTGTACTTCCTTTTCCTTCAACTATTAAAAACAAAATGAGCCCTCCTACATTGTGCTGAAGCAAATATAATCAGATATGCCAAGTGTTCAAGGCCTGTAGCTCATGATGTCCTTGACGGTCCCAGACATTATTTTTTTTGCAGTGTGTATGACGAAATCTTTCACATAAACCACAATTTCGTAATGATTGTTTGGTACTTGGTAATGATCTTTTTTCTACAGTATTTAAGTACTGTTAGCGTAAGGTTCGTATATGACGTGGTAGCACAGTCTTTAGAAATACGATTGAATCAGCTAGAGTCCGTATGACCAAGGATCGTTTATTATAGTGGTTAATTTATGAAATAATAGAGTAACACACTTATTGATGTTTTTACCGACTCCTTGTTTATTACAAAAAGTTCCAATACTATATAACAAAGAAAGACTTTCCAGCTATTAAAAGGAGTGTCCCGAACACGGGCTCTGTAATGACCTCTACTGTAGAGATAACTTCGACTTTGGAATTTCGGAGGAAATTGTCTAGAGTACGGATACTAATTCCAGTCCAAGTTAGCAAGGTTTAGGTATATCGACTCCAGTCCAAGTCGGGAGTGAAGAAGTATCCTGACTCCGGTCCAAGTCAGGGAGGAAGAGGTGACCACTTTTCGGAGTGAATAAGTGATACTTCTAAGGCTCTTGACTGGCCTTTTGTATCCCATTTTGATAGGCGTATTTCCATTGTTTCCAAGCTTCACCGCTTCGTGTTAGTGTCGTCTGCTTCTTGGGTTGCTTATGCAGCATCTCGTAACTCTTGTTGTTCGTGGTTTGTTTTAATTGTGGTTATGTTAACATACTGACCCAATGATCCACTTTTCATTACAATATTTATACTAACACAAAGGGAAATTGTGCAAAATCCCTTGTTAGATTAAAAACACAAAAAATCTAAAATTGTGTTATCGAGGCAGGCAACACGCCAATATAGTAGCATAGCGTATGGAAAGGAATAAGTGAACAATAATGCATATTTCACCAATTCCGCCACACCGCGACGCTAGTGCAGATTTAGCCCCAAAAGCATGCGTAAGGAAATGTAGCAGCTGTATGTTTCTTGATAAAGTAAGCGAATTTATAATGTAAGAAAATATCATAAGAATTGTCATACATTAATGAATGAATACGATAAATATTTAATGTACTTACCACCTGGAAAATATCTTCGAAAGAACTTTTATGAAAAGACAACTTTGACAGCTTTCGAACTTTCTTAGCTGTACTGGATGAGGTTAGATTGTGACGAATCTCTCTCGCACGAAAGAAGAAACGGCAACGAATATAATGAAGTATAAGTTTTGGTATAACTTCCATTACATGTTCAGTACTGCAACCCAATCCCACATGGACAGAAATCGTCGGCAAGGCATCCAAACAATTAAAAAACATGTCACTTCACAACAATTCCTATTACCCAAGTTTTCGTGCAATAGTATTTTCAAGTTGCGAAAGCAGACTAAAATTCTACTGATGGATGTTTGAGGAAAGAAACGTCAGGATTAGTGCTAAAATCTTTTATTCTTGTCAGCAGTGTTACTCGGTCTTCAGCGAATGTATCTGGTATCTGCTGCAGAGATTGTATACATTGCCTGCATTGTGTAAATTTAGATGCATGTCTAATTAAATAGCCACCCAGGTAATATATAACAGTCTTATGAGGTAGGTATGTCCTTAATTCCGTTCTTTGGTTAATGTGACGCCCGGAACCCAGTCCTTCCTTACACACTTGCTATTAAATATACATAAGTTGTAGAGTCTCTCTTTTGGGTAGTTTCACCCTCCTCTCTTATTCTTTCCTTCCTTATTTCTCTCTCTTTTCTTTTCCTTTTTGTGAGTTTTTAGACAGTCCTTATTTAGTCCCATTTCCACTCAGTATGTATCAGTCCTCCGGCTGTACCGGGTTCTGAAAAGAGGTTTATTTCCCATTTTCAAGTGCATGTGGTACTCTCTCAGTTTTAAGAGCCCTGTAGTCATGTGGGTCCCAAATGAGATTGGGTTCTCTCTTCTAAATTGTTTGAAAATGTTTCTATCTATTATTGTTAATAATGTTATCGGTTAATTTGTTATTAATAGAGCTCATTCGGCTCCCTGTCTCCGGTTCTATTGTTTCCAAATATAATTTTCCCTTTCAGAGGGGGGCCCAAAACTGGGTAGTATTTGGAAGGTACTGGATTCGTTCTATTTCTTTGGTTATTATTACTATTATTAGGTATCTATTACCGTATGGTTGCGTTTGCATTGTCTTTTTTCCCCTGGTTATGTAGGCCTCTATATATTGTTCAAGCTGTGGTTGTGTTGTCATTATTTTTATTATTATAACTTATTAATAATAATTATAATTATTTTTGTAATGTTGGTAAAAGCGTTTTGTTCTTTCTGTTTTGGTAATTTGATTTCGGTCAATCGATCCCTATTGTTGAGATTGCCGTTCCCTTGTGTAAGGCAGTCTTGGTGGTCATGTCCTTTATTTTATTATTATTATTATTATTCATCTGTAATGTCACCAGAGGTGACAGTGTTGGTGTTATTCTTTTAGAAGGGCATATATACCTTCTTTAATCTGTTTAAGGTTGACCTCCCCGGGCGGAGGATCCTTTCTTCTGGTTTCTTATTGTTTGCCCCATTTGTAGTGTCCTGTAATTTTATTTTTTGTGAATAGTATGAAGATGTGCTGCCATGTGTCCCTGAGTTTTTTTCGGTACCAGCCCGACATTCGGTCGGTGTTAGATTTTTGTTTTGTTTGTAGGTTCAGTCCTGAGTAGGCTGTTATACATTGGAATAATTCCATTCACTGCTTCCAAATTGTATGTGTGTGGTTTATTTTCTTTTATTTGGGAGAGGGGGGATTACTTCTAATTATTTGGGTCTCTGTTTTTATGGGTTCTGACCTGTGAGAAGGTTGCCTTAGTCAGCATTCGTCTCAGATTTTGGGGTCTCCAGTAAGCTATCATTGGTGTTTCGTGTGGCATTCTGGTCCACTACTCTTCTTTACTATATTCTCTTTTGATATTGTTCAAGAATATTTGGACAAGTTTTTTAATTTTGTTTTCATAGTTAGGATGGTAAGTGAGAGGAAACTTGTTCTATTTCCTCTTTGTTCATTTCGTGTTTTCTTTCTGGTAGTCTGTTCGAGAAGTTCCGTTAGTGCAGATTTGACAATATTTCTGTTATAGCTTCTATTTTGGAAGTTCCTTCCCATTTCTGTCAGTCTCTTTTTAAGCTTCTGTTTGTTGTTAACAATTCTAATCAATCTCAATCCTTGACTTTTGATCAGTGAATTTTTTAATGGAGTTGGGTAAGTTAAAATACGAAACTCGCAGAACTTTGGTTCATCTCAAAAGTACGAAACACGCACATACGCACGAAAGAGCACTCAATAGAATAATTGAACCATCAGTGTTTAAGGGATGATCACACCAAGCTTCGAAAAACAAAACACAGAACTCCAGCTGTTCTTAAAAAAAACGAAACAACGCTCAAAATTCTGAAGCTTCCACTGTCTGCGGTACAGAACACTTGGGAATCAGCTTGACAGCAACAAATCGGGAGCTAAAACGTTAGCTGTTTAGCGTTTCCACCGTCTCCTGTGCTTTTTAAATGGCCAGCGAAAGAAGAGGATATGTGCATTTAAGAAAAATAAGTTTGCATTCGTAACGAACTCTACACAAAGACAACTAAAATGTAAGAAATTTTCAATCTAAAAGCGTAAATAATCACTAAGGTAGAGCGGTTTTAAGGATATGAAATACATTGGAGTAAATGGGAGAGTTAGATTTTAAAATGTGTTTTACGAGAAATCATATTTCATGCATATATATATCCCTTCTTTCCCTGTACTCTTCATTCAAGTATATACCTCCAATGATCTAAACATCAATACAACATTCTGTAGGTTCACATTATGTATTCTCGTAAGGTGTTGGATTTTTACTTATATAATATTTATACTTATACCCCAGGAGACACGAACACATTTTAAGAGAATCATAATAATTTGTTTCTGCAATAAGAACATTTTATTTAAATTAAATGTGCACACAATTCAACCGAAAGCGAAAAGAATGAAGATCTATTGGTGGTGCAGAATTTAGTATGTTTCTATTTGTGAGCGAGTGTAGATTATGTGCTTTACGAACATGAATGTTTCGACAAACGTATATTAATGACTATACTCCTGACAATAATCGCAGGAACAAATTACATTACCTGCGGTTGTGGGTGCCAATGATGTATGAAATCTTTGGAAGTTCAAATTTCACCACTATCCATGTAATTTATGCCTTGTAATATTTGGGCCAATAAACTAAAGAGATTATTTTTCAGATCTTCACTATTTGATAGTTTCAATAAAACTTCCAGCTCTAAACATTACAAGTTTTAATGATGAATTATTACGTCAGAAGAATTACATCAGCTTGTTAAATGTTACATGAAACGAGTTCAAGCACACAAACGTAATGAGGTGATACGTGTAAATAATGTTTTGAAATCGTTTACAGCTAATTATAGTATACTTATACGAGATCAATTCTATTATCGTTACGCTATGTTGCAGGAGTGTGTAAATAATTTACAGGCTATCGAACATATTCTTTCACAGGCAAAAACAATTCAAGCACATTGTTTTTTTTTTTTTGCAAAGAAATGGACACTAATACTAGACATTTATAATAATATGAAGGCGATCCAAAGCTATAAACATTCAGGAGCTACTAAAAAGTCATATTCAAACAGAGTGCTGATGAGGAAAGCAAGCTCTCATTCATTCCTCTTTTGATTCAGGTGAAAGATAACGAATGAAAAAGAAAGATACAGTATATAATATTCGGATTTTAGATTTCTCGAGCAACCAAGTACAATCTAAATTTATATATGTTTTTTTTTTAAGGACAGCCAAGTTAAATCTAGCAAAATAAATAAATATATAAATAAAAGTGATACGATCGTTCACAGTAACAGAGCTACAAGGTAAGGCAAAGTAACCAAATAAGAGGTAGACGTCTAAATAGAACTACCTCATTATTTACAGTCATGTGACGCTGTGTGGCAAGAACAACGGAGAATTACTGCATGTGATCACGCGACATTGTGCTGTTTGTAAGAAGCAAGTGTGGATGTCATTAATTAGGTTATAAGAAAAGGGGGAATAAACTGGAAATTAAAGTTTGAATAGAAACTGTCAGAAATGAAATATTAGTTACATAACAACTATATATAAGCAGATGTACTTCGGACAATTATTAAGTTTATAACAGAAGATGGCTACAAAAGTTTTAAACTATAAACTGTGAGTTAAATCAGCTTCACTTTCTTGGTGTTATAGTGATCATATAATTTACATACGATTATGGTTATTCAGCATTGAAATCTTGGTGTACGCATTTTAATACATATAATTAAGAATTCTTTCTGGAATTTGCTTTATTGACAGTCTGTACTGGAATATGGTGATTTAGGTAATATATCATATATTCTGTTACTTGATTATTTAAAATATGTAACGCATTTGAGTGGATATTCAGTTTTGATAAGAATGTCAATAAGTTTGATCAACCAATGTTGTCCTGCATTATACTAATGAGAATATGTGCTTAGCATCTACATACCAAATATATACTTAAGTGATTTGAATGTCGGCTTTTGTATTCCAAACAGCATTCCAAATAGCATTTTGATGGTTGGACTTTAGATTTCACCCCGTCATATTATCCGAACTTAACCATATCTAACTAGCCACTTCAATTTAGTTAAGTTCAGATGCAGTTAATTTGTTACGTAAAGGGTGAAATAAAGTGGCTGACGAGGATTGAGCGATTCGAACCACTGCTTGTTACTGACAGGTAGTAAGGAAGATGGAGAATTTTAAATTGTATAAAGGCAAAGTGCCATCTTCAGTGCGAGTAGTGGATCTTAATGTAGATAATCGAAGTAGCTTTTCAGAGTTTAAGATGGCCACAATTAATATTAAAGACTTAGGAACTAGGTTGAGTAACAACCAAATGGACAATATAAAGTAATATATTGCGAGATATTAGAAGCGATATAAAGTAATCCGTGTCCAACAAGTATGAAAATTTAATGGTACAAACATACAAGTAGAAATTAATTGTTGAGCTTGTGCCAACGTGATATCAGAAGGATACTTGCGTATCCTTCAACCAAAGGTCACATTATTACCCACTAAACAAAAGTTATGTGCCGCGGACGGCCATAAACTAAATATTATAGGTTCAATTCATTCAGAATGTATAGCCTATTTCAAATATAGTAATCTACAGTTTTTCATTGTTTACAATCCTATTAAATGGATAATATTGGGAAGAGCAGGATTAAATCTATTTTGGCCACAATGGAGACGAGCTCTTGATGCAAATGTTTCCGATAATATAGGTACAGTTGGGGATTTAAAGGATAAGACATGAGGCAAACTACAACAATCTTTGTGTCATGATTTTAAAGACATGTTTTCCGCAGATATACAGAAAAGCAATTAAACGATATCAAGTTAATATAAGGTTATCTCCCAATGCAATGCCTGTTTTTCGCAAATTTTATCGTATTCCTTACAGTAAGGAATTAAAAGTAAAAGAGTCTTTAGATGAATTAGAAAAACAACAAATTATTGAACCCATTGAATATTCAAATTGGGTACCCCGATCGCAATAATTCAAAAAAAAAAAAAATCTGGTTCTACCAGGTTATGTGCAGACTATAAGGTTACGGTGAATCGTTGCTTGGAGAAAACGTATTATCCTCTCCCAGTATTAGAATACATCCTGTACAAAATTCCAGGAGCAAATACATACGTAGTGCTAGATTTAAACCAAGCCTACCAACAACTAGCGCTCGAAGATGAGTCCACTTAATTACTATCAATTAATACAAGTTGGGACTTGTATACGATGAGGCAATTATCTTTTGAATAGTCAACAAGTCCATTTATCTTCCAACAATTCATGGATAATGTGTTGGTACAATTTCCTTGAGCACATGCGTTCTTAGACAACGTTATCATAGGATGGGAGAGGGTGAGAAGACTGCTATCAAAAAGCACAGTTACTTTTGAGAAAAATTTAAGGAGCTAAATATTAAAGTTAATGTTGATAAATGTCAATTGTTCAAAAATAACATAGAGTAACTGGAACATGAGTTATCATACAAAGGTTATATACCAATATAGAAGTACAAACAAGCGGTATTACAATGTCCACGCTCGAAAATGTTTCGCAACTGCGTTCTTTCTTAGGTTTAGTGAACTGCATTCCAGAAAATGTTGAACATTTATGAACACACACGCATTTACTGTACGGTTTATTAAAGAAAAATGTTAAGTAGGACTGGACGGGAGCACATCAGGAACAGTTTGAGACTATCAAGAAATTAGTAATTGATTGTAAAAAAAGCAATGTGTTCAATGCCAAAGAAGAAGTGTATTTATTTACTGACGCAAGTCCATACTGCTTGGGAGTACAACACTGCAACAAAAGCACAGATAGGAAATTGAACTAATTAAGTAAATCATCTGTGGTATATGTTTACTGTTTTGGTCTATTGTTTTTCGTAGCCTTGTTTATGTTTTGTTTTATGAAAAAGAACGACAGTAAACAATAAATATCGTAAAGTTATAATAGTTGTTTACAGAAATAAAAGACATCTAATATTTAACTACAACAAGAATTATGAATTTACTATCGTAAGCACAAATATTGGAATAATATAGAAACCTGCTCTGAAGTTAAATCTTTACAGTAGCGAGCAAGATTGTTGAAATGAATAATAATAAAACTTCAATATAATCGTCGTAGAGAATTAATTAAATATATATTACTTCGTCGAATACTTATTATTCCTTCACTTAACAAATAATAAAACGTCGTCGTCGCATACTTTTACTACCAAGAGCTAGCTCAGAAACGTATAAGATTTTTTGTTAACATCTAAAGGATTTCGGTTCGTGCATCTAACATTTGATTCTTTGAGGATGCAAAGGCTTCTCTTTCAGACAATGATGATACATACGCCTAACTAATCTCGGGAACAAGTTGTTTCAACTGCTCCAAATGAGCTTGTCGAATCACTCTCACTCTTGTGGTAGCAGCGAAAAATACTCTCACAACTTTCGTACGAACCCCAATCAAGATTAGTATACTAAGAGAGAAGATAATAGAGCCACGAAGGCACTGCACCCTCTCTCACGTAACTAAACGCGAAAGCGTGAAATAAAAGATTTATTTTAGCCCGGAGGCGAAAATACAGTAGATTTATTCAATCAATATTGTAAGCCAGGCTACGAAGAAAACCAAACATCATTCTTTACATTCCTGGAAAACTCAAATCATCGAGACATTGTCACTTTTAAGAACAATTTCTTTAATTTTCTGACTTAAATACATATTCTACTTCTTTCAAATTAAATCATTCTTTGAACCCAAATAAATATTATAATATATCCTTTGAACAAAAATCCATTATTTTTTTAAAATAAATTAATATTCTTTTCTCTAACGTCGCATTGAAAATCAATTGCCGAAACCTATCAATAATTCAGTTGTTCATATCCAATAAAAATGACGTTCCGAATACTATTTAGTTGCCTCATAACAATTGAAAAGGCTCAACATAGTAATATTCAAAATACCATTCCAAATTACAAACAATAGTAACTGCTTATTAAATATTAATTCAAATTGATTTATTTCAAAACAACAATGTAAATAACTTCTGATTCATATTTAAATTAATAAATTAAAAATCCTAATTCAAACTATCGCATCATATTTAACTATCATTACATGTACCCATATCAATATGCGCTACCGAACCCAAGTTTAGTGCCAGCTACTTAAAGTGTAAGGGATCAACTACTGCAAGGAATGGTAAATACAGTTCTTTTAAGTGTATAGTTGTCTGTGCCAGATTTAACCCTAAGTTCGGCTCTTGAAATAATTAAAGAGTATGATAATTGGGAGGATAACCTGTTGCATGAAAAGTATGCACTTGCCCAAGTTTCAACTACAATTTTCTATGAAAATCAACGACGAAATAAAGCATCTCTCACATATCAGGGCAACAAATGTAGTAGATGTGGGTAAGACTTTAATGCCAACAGGTGTCCAGCCTACAATAAATACCCAATGCTGGGGATACCACAAACACAAGTATCCAGAAACTACTAAATTTAGCTTTTGAAGATAGTCAAATGGCAGGCCAAACAGAGGAAGATACATCACAGACATCGATATTTATAGATTTAATCCATACTGTAAGCAGTAAGCAAAAATTAAACCGGAATCAACACAGGACCAGTAATGCGAATAAATGGAAACAGAAAGGCAAGGCTATTATGAAAATGGAACCGATATTAGGACAACTGAACATATGGTACATAGGCTAGAGGTCAACCAAGGAAGATTACAGGAATGGGTACAGAATACAGTGATTACCAAATTCGAGAAAGGTTATTTGATTGAAAACCTGGATTTATCTGAAAGTGCAAAGCAGTTGTACACTAACCACCATAGCGAGATGGAAAGCGATAGGTCACAAAGTAGCATGATGAAAGCAGAAACCGAAATTGAAGAATAAAAGGTAACGGAGAAGATGGAAATGGAAGATGAGACACAACGGGTGACAAATATTGTGAGTGGAAGAGTAGAGTTAGAAAGTATAATTGACGGAATTGGTACAGATCCGGAAAAAAGAATTGGACCAATTACTAACAAATGTGATTTGAAAATACTTAAAGTGCCCGATAATTACGTCCAAAAGGGGGGTTTGGGTAACATGAATGTTAAAAGGGTTCAAAGAAGAGATCGGAGTTGATGTGAAAAAGTTGTTGGACGCATTTTGTC
Source organism: Lepisma saccharinum (assembly GCA_022664845.1). Taxonomy (NCBI): domain Eukaryota; kingdom Metazoa; phylum Arthropoda; class Insecta; order Zygentoma; family Lepismatidae; genus Lepisma; species Lepisma saccharinum. The sequence continues at coordinate 29,131 of JAGDQP010021429.1, forward strand.
TATGATTTTCCTTATAATATTTTTACGTTTTCGTGAGAGTTGAGTATGTACGATGGTCGATGAGTTATAAAACAGCAATTAATAAAACGAAAGCGCAATGGATGGGCATAATTAGCCATTTCCGCGCTACATTACAAAATACAAATACGAATGAAAATAAATTAAGGATATTATGTCTGATTACAGTGAATGCTGAAAAAGTTTTGTGCGGATGTTTTGGATGTTTGTGTGGATTTGCATTCGAAGTTTTTCTATGTTAGAAAGAATATATTTTGCAAAGATATGTAATTAGGATACGTTACGTTAAACTCGTCTCACAATTTATTTCCTGTTTGTTAAAGATCGTAACATGATAGAATATTTTAGTCTTAAATTTGAATACAATACGACTTTCCTTTCAGCTGAGAGAACCATATTCAGCTACAACGTCGTGGGTCCTAATAAGGTACACTTTAGATTTTCTAATAAGATATAGTATGTGTGTATAGCTACGTGATCGAAATATAGAACAAAGTTTCTAATTACATGTATTAATTAGCTGCAAAACCCAAATTGTGTGATTGTAAGTTTTAATCACTTGCTCTTGTGTAATTGGAGGTTGTTTCTAAAAATACTTTAACGCACCTAATCCTTAAATTTGATATATGTTTATATTCCAAGGGAATTTGTAAGTTATGTATTACTTTCATTCGGTGTTTTAGTTGATCTTAACATTAACATCCGTGCTTTTCCAATTATATCACAAGTAATTTGATGAAAATACAGCTACCTCGTATTTGGGGCCTTTTCAAAAATTGTTTAGTTTTGTACTTTTTTTCTTCATTACGTTAAAATCTCAAATGTCTATATTTAATTAAAGAAGTTGGAGTATATCGTCAATAGAATAAATAAATGAAAGAATGGCAGCGAAAGTATGCATAGAATCCTTTGCATCACCAATTTAGAAGCAATTAAAAAAAGTGTATCTTATTTGGTTCCTTTACCTTATTTAAAACTTTTGGATTGTTCCGTTACGAAATTGATAAGAACTTAATTATTGATGGGTCAAATAACTTTGATTTATCCAACTTTCTGGTTAACTCAAAATGGAAACTAATGATAGTTTTGTCAGAAAATCTTAATTGAATTATTGGATGAATCTATCAATCTCATTGTGGAGATCGCTGCAATAATTTGTTTTGTAAACAAATGAACATTTTATACTTCTCGTTTCTGGATATGTGTTTTATGGAACTATTTTTGATATTTTCATTATTAATAAGACAAGCTTAGTATGGCTAGTACTTTAATTATGATGGTATGTACTGCACGCTATTTAATGTGTGAAGGCTTTGCATGTTATCTAACGGAATGCAACATAATTAATTGTAGTCTAATGCAATTTGGATCTTGACACTATTTGCTAAACATTCTTAATGAAATTACTTTCTAAACGTACGATTATCTCTAATAAAGATTATATTATCAATGCAAAATCTAGATGTTAAATACAGAGCATGAACTGTAATTTACATGAGCGAATGGGTGTAACTTATTTGCATGTTTTTAATTCTTAGCAGAGATTAGGTTAAGTTGTAATTCTGAGTACACCTTAACTCACTATTATTGCATAAATATTTATATTGCAAGCGTAGTGAGTTTAATACTTTTGGCGACGCAGATAATTTAGAATCCACGTGTTTAAGAAGCAAACAGTAATTTAATTAATTATGACTATGCCACTATTACATTTTCAATCCTTTGAAGGAGAAAAAGACAATGTAGAAAGCTACATTGCTAGATTTGTGCTGCATTGCAAAGTTCACGAAGTCAACGAAGATAAAAGAGCAGCTCTACTTCTAACATCTGTAGATACTGCCGTATTTAACAAAATGCAACAGGAGTTTAGTTCGAAATTGATATCTGATGCTTCTTTTTCGGAGGTACAAGATGTGTTAATTCGTATAAACAAATCACGTCAGAATTTCAGAAAGGAACGGGTTCTATTGCACAGAAACGAGATACAGAATAAAGGAATGCGATGTGATATAGTTCGAGACTCTGTAAATTCAATTAGTAACCGTTCTCTGAAAGTACAGCGGTGGATAAATAAAGTAGGGTCATTTCATGTGAAATCGACCAGCACGAGTTGCTCAACAATTTTCGATTTTTTTAAATATATATTTCCACCATAGATAGCCCTGTTAGTAAGCAGAACAAAATAATTTTTATTTGATTTTTTTCAACAACCATTTTGTTCTTGGCACACTTTTCTTCACTGCGGTAGGCCAGATTTGATTTATGTATATATATCAACATGCACGGCAGTGCATGAGCCAAGTTCTTCACGTCAGAAAACGTCAGCACTGCTAGAAGCATGTTATAAAGGAACAAGAGTTTATGGCATAATCGACGATTTGGGGGCCCCGTTAGAAAAAAGATGTTAAGAATAGGAATATGAGCTTTTGCCGTTAAGGAGATATGGTAAATATGTGCAGATGTACAAAATTTCATATTCGTATCTCAAACTATGTTCTAGTTGTGAACCCCTGAAATTGCACATTTTAGGTTAACTGACTGACTCACTCACTCACTCACTCATCATATTGTTTAGGGTGTTTGGAGTAAGCTAGAAACATGAA
>JAGDQP010021430.1:0-31750 GCA_022664845.1 Lepisma saccharinum
TAAGTTACGTGGACGTCGCTTTCATTCTCCCGAGGAGATCATCACTGCCACAAAGAATGCCCTACGAGAGATGTCTGCTAACGCCAACATTTTTCAAACATGTTTTCAACGGCTCTACGAACGTTGGCAGACGTACATCGCTGCCAATGGTGACTATTTTGAAGGTCAGTGTGGATCTGTGTAAGTGTGTGTGTGGACATTTACGATGAACACAGCAACCATGACGAGATCTGAGTTCTACTGGTTGCCTATATTCTAGGTGCCAGTCCTTGAATTTATTGACTACTGGTATATATAATTCCCATACGAACGATTAAGTGCCACATTGATGCTAAATCTAGCATCTGTGTTTGAGAAAGGAAATATACAGGATTGTGGCAAACTAATGCCACATACGATAAAGATTTGTAAGAAATTTGTAGAAGGATGAATACGAGAAGAAACATCAATAGAAGAACAATTTGGATTTACGAAAAAGGACAATAGACGCAACTTTTATGTTAAGACAAACTATGAAAAAGCATCAGGAAAAGCATAAAAGGTCTTTATTGATTTGGAGAAGGCCTACGACAGATTACCACGTCAGGAAGTATAGAGATGTTTAAGGGAAAAAGGACTCAGGTAAGAAGTAATGTGGGATTAACACGCCAAATCCCTATTATAGTTGGATTACACCAGGGTTCAGTCCCAAGTCCGTACCTCTTCGACGTAGTCATAGACGTTGTAACTCAAGACGTGAGAAGAAGCCCCCTGCTGTATGATGTTTGCCGATGATATTGTACTATGCAATACTAACAGGGCAGAAATTGAAAGGAAAGTAGAGAGTTGGAGGAAGTATCTGGAAGATAGAGGCTTAAAGATTAGTAGAAAGAAAACGTAGTATCTTAAGTTTAACAGACAAGACAATGGAGAAGTGGTGTTGCAGGAAGAACGATTGAATAAAGTGAAAAGTTTATATATTTAGGCTCATCTGTTACTGGAAATGGTGATTTGGACTGAAAAAATGCAGAGAATGCAAGAGGGATGGCGAAGTTGGAAGAAAATATGTGGCGTTTTCTGTGGCCGCAGAATCACGAGCTGTTAGACCCAGTAGCGTAAGTAAGGGCGTATGGACCTGCCCGCAACAAACCAGACTGGCCCCGCAAGTTACTGAACTTCGAAACTAAACTTCGCTAAACATCGTAAATAAGCCCCTTCAACCGAAGTCCCTTTCCCCCGCATTGCGGGTCTAGCTGGTCCGTTAGTTACGCCAGTGGTTAGACCAGTAATGATGTACGGAGTAAAAACATGACCAATAAAGAAAACATAAGAAAAAAGATGAGAAGACTGCAGCTGTATGGAAATGTAATGAGAAGAACAAATTTTTATGTAGTCAGAAGAGTAATGACAATGTATGTAGAGAGCAAGACAGGTAGAGGGAGCCCAAGGAGGAAGTAGATAGGGTTAAGAAGGATCTACCGAGAAAGGTCTGTCACGGGAAGACGTTCAGGACAGAACTTTGTGGAGAAGATTAATCAGAAACGTCGACCCCATGTAGGTGGGAAAAGACGGAGAGAAAGAAAAAGAATACAACTACTGCCGCCTCTCGCTCCTTTACATTTTCCAGAAACGTTTGGTAACATTCGGGACAAACTATAGTTCCAACTGAACCCTAATAAAGAGGCGGGACAATGGGTTGACCATAATTGTTCCGTGCAATCCAAGATGTCTGGTCACCTTACATCCACTCAAAATAATTATAATTTGGTTATAAATATGTAAGTTTCAATCGGTTTCTCTTAAATGATATTTTTATACTTTATTTTGTATGGGTCATTCTAGTAATATTTGACTTTGGTCCGTCACGATTATACCTCACATTCTAGTTAAAATTCACAATCACAAATATCCATGCCTCATCCGGGGTTCGAACCCGTGACCTTCTCTCAAATTAATTGTACTGAACACATCCTTGACCTTGAAATGGAACGATGAGTTACTGGGCATTATGTTGTAGCTATCTGTAATATCCTAGGACTGTACAGTGTAGCTTACTTATATAAAATCTGTATCTGAGAGCTAGAAAGCGCGTCCGAAATCTTTGTTTTCTAGGGGAAGGAAGATACTTTATACGTACTAAACGGACAAAGTACACAGAAGATTTACCTTAATTACAATACTAACATTATAAACAACAATTATTTGAGCAACCATTATTTGAGGCCTTCCGAATGCTGTACAAAACTGCATTTATCACGTTTTATCATAATTATACTTACGTGCTTCTAGATCTCAGGTAAAAAAACAGAAATAATAGACATCAATAAAGACAAGTGTAAACCATAGTGCTGTCTGTCCCTGTCATTAGAATTAATTTTATAATTGTCTTCAGAAAAGTGAGACATTACATTTGGAAGCAAGGAAGAACGTTTCTATTCTAGGCTTGTTCAATTCATAATCTGTTGGACGACTACCGACATAATTCGAGCACTGGAGACGTCATCTATCGTAACAGATTCAAGTACGCAGAATAACGCGAAAACGAAAAGCGGTAAATTGAATTTGAATAGTTTAAATTCATCCCCCTCCCCCAAAACGAATAGTACTGAATTTGCAGTAAATTAAATCCGTTCTTGATTTGAGAAACAATAATAAATTACTTTTCTTATATATAAAATAATGAATATTCGAGTTGTTTGCTTACTTTGAAAGGATGAAACAAAACTACTGAAAACTACAAATTTTGGAGAATAAATTGTTCACAAGTATTCAGATTCCAAACCAGTATTATTGACTTCTATATTAAATGAAAGGCAAAAATATTAGACACCCACATAATATGTACCTCCTTCCTTCTTAAGGATAGTAGTGGTTACTCGACGTGGCATCGGGACCGGAGGTTTTACACACCGAAGCACGAAAATACAACGTCGAGAAGTTACTAAAAATGGTAATAATATATGCAAATAGTCTCATATTCCCGGAAAGAACAAAAATACCGTCGGAAGGGTGCACGTACCAGCATTAAAATCTTTTAAAATTCTCATTAATAATGTATATAAATTCACTTCAAACAATCTCATAAATTACAATAGTTTTATTCACTTCCACAGGAACAAGGCCAGGTCACTGGGTCAAGACTGCACCACCGAAACAAAATTCGATCAGCGGCTATCCAAGTCAGACAGTATGGTCATTTAAGCCAAGACCGGATCATCAAAAGTGACCTGGTTTCAGCTCTGAACGGGCCAGAGTTGACAGGGGAAGGGGGGACACAATAACTATAAATCTATGTAAGGAATTTAGCTTTTACATGTATGAGGAAGCTCGTGGCAAATTTCTATATGACAACAGTCTTGTAGCACAAAATTACGCACAGAACAAATTTACAACGGACAATGAACTATTACGACAAACGAACTTTGGGCCATTCCTACCAAATCAACCAATGGCCTGGAACTTGAAGTCTCAGAATTCCGAAAAATTTTTGTTCAAAAGTAGTACTATTCGTAAGAATGAAAAACGCAAAATTTCATCTTTTTGTCACTTTTGGTTTTTGGGTTATAACTTGTTAACAATAAAAAAAATAAACTGATTTTTTACGCGTTTTGAAACCTTTAGAAGCCCAAAACAAAAACTATTTGTTCTAGATAGCTCAAACTTGCACCATTCGTTTCGGAATTTCAAGAGCTGTAATCTGATATATTATATGACTTGATTAGACCAATCTTTATAGTTTTCAAAAATAAAACAAAACTTATTTCTTGAAAAATTCAAAATCGATTTCTTTTAAGAATATATATATATATGTTCGATGTGCTTCTGATTAGAATGTATGTGCCAAATTTCATGATGTTATTTCAATGGAATCTTGTTGAAAAAAAAAATCTAACAGAAGAACACAGAGCCACTTATTTGTGCATAACATGAATAATTAGCTTAAACGGCAGTACGCATAATGGCTTTTAGCAAAGTAAATTTAATCGGTTAAAATGTGACATACAGTATGTTCATTTCAGTTCTACTGTAGAACTAAGCGATCATTTTTTATCATGATCGGCCGCTGGGATCGAACCCACGACCTCCCGAATGCTACGCCAATGCTCTACCACTGAGCTACGGCGGCTTGGTTAGTTCTACAATAGCACTGAAATGAAATGTGACATACATACTGTATGTCACATTTTAACCAATAAATGTAATTTGCTAAAAGCCATTATGCGTACTGCCGTTTAAGCTAATTATACACGTTATGCATAAATGACTGTGTACTTCTGTTAGAAAAAAATTCAACGTGATCCCACTGAAATACTATCATGAAATTTGGCACATACATTCTATTCAGAAGCATTGAACATATATTTTTTGTTCGATTTTGAGTTTTTCAAAAAGAAAAAAAGAAAAGTTGATTTATTTTTGAACACTTTAAAGATTGATCTAATGAAGTTAAGTAATATATCGAATTACAGCTCTTAAAATTCTAAAACGAATGGTGCAAGTTTGAACTGTCAAGCACAAATAGTTTTTGAGTTTCAGGCTTTTAAAAGTTTCAGAACGCGTCAAAACTCAGTCGATTTATTTTTAACAATTTGTAACTCAAAAACCTAAAGTGATATTAACATGAAATTTTGTATTTTTTTTATCAAATTGGTGCATATCACACATTTTGTAAAACCTAAGGTCTAAAATTATTTTTTTATTGGTTGATTTGGTATGGAATGCCCCCTTTCTCTACAGAATTTGAATTTATTTATAACCTTTGGGCAACTTTGGTTCAGACCAGGATTGCGTAAAGAAGATAATGTAGAAAAGTAAGTCGGCCAGGGACTAGTTTGAAAGTACCATCCAGGTGTTTGCCTGGTCTGACTGAGGTAAATCCTGGAAAGAACTCAGTACGGATGGGCGGTCGCTGGAATCATTTGCAGGATATATCGATAAGCAACACGCTCTACAAACTGAGCTACGGCCGCTTGGCAGTATCTCTTCACGTTTTAAAAATCAGACTAATTTGGATCCAAATTCTTACTATTCGCATCGTAGATACGATTCGGAATACTTTCAGCCGTAACTTTAGCGCAAGTCAAGTTTTCTTTTATAATTGTCTAGATCATAGATTATTTGCACGAGTTCTAAGCTATTTAATATACCAGCACTGTGTGGATACATATGGTATATGCTGTATAAAGTGATTCAATCAAGAAAAATAAAAAAAAATGCCATAAACGTGTGCCAGAAAAAGCAATACCCTTGAGAAAAAGGCAAATAAATAAAAATAAGGAACAGAATAATTACGAATTTCTTATTGAGAAAGTACCTTACAATCATTTTAAAGGCACAGTGACGGTAGGGTAACCTATCGGTCTGTGTAGCCTAAGTATTAATTTTGCACCAAATTCAAGAACAGTGCTACTACTGTATTTAGTAAAAACTAAGAGATGATAAAAATACACTACCGTGTTATTTTTCTAACTTTCCAATTACGATTTCTCTAACTTGAAGGCAGTTTAGATTTTCTAAAAAAAAAAAAAGTTATTTTAGTTTCTGATTGTTAAAACAAAGGCCATGGACATTTCTCAAAAAGAATATGATAGTCTCACTTGCAATCTTATCTCCTTCTCCCCTCTATATGGAGCACAGACAATGTAGGCGTAGGCTTAGAAGCATTACTGTGTTAGTAAGCTTAAGACCGTGACAGTAATGCCTTCTATTCTCATGCTATGTTTGGTTTAAACTGTTTCTCACGTGATCCGTGAATACGAGTTTAATTCAAATTCGTTACCAAGGAACTATGAAGTTTCGCCATAATATGTGCAGGTATTCGAAAGTAAGGCCTGAACTTTAAAAAGATAGAAAAAACACACCAAACTTAAAACCACATTTTCTCTAGAAGTCTATTAATAACAAATTAGGACCAGTTTGATTTTGTACAGTCCTTACGGAATTTTTTCTTGATCAACGAAGAACAGATTTTCTAACTCCCAAAGTTCGTTGGTACCGAGCGGCCTTGGCTCAGTGGTAGAGTGTTGGCTTAGAATTCGGGAGGTCCTGGGATTGATCCCAGTGGTCGACCATCCTGACCTTTTTTTTTTCAGTCACACCAGGCAAATGCCGAAAAGTACCTACAAAGTAGGCTCTGGCCGCCTACCTTCATAATCCTCTTCACATCCTATCCCGGCCTGAGCCTCAGATGCCTAAAGCCCTTAAAATAAATTCAAATTCCAAGTTTGTTGGCCTTTGCTATCAAATAATTGGTTGTATTTACACTGTCAACATAAAATATAACAACGCTAGACGATAAAGGAAACTATATAAGTTCCCTTGAGCAAGAAACCCAGTGCTTTGTCACCAGCGTCTGTCCAACAATTTCTCTCACATGAGGTCAGTGATGGCAGAGCGTTGGCTTCGCACTCGTGAGTTACTGGGTTCGATACCAGCGGCCGACTATCCTGACTGAGGCTTCTCCAGGGGTCTTCCTCAATCACACCAGACAAGTGCCGGGATAGTACTTTCGACTTAGGCCCTGGTCGACTCCTTCCTCTACCCTATCTCGGCCTAAGTCAGATTACTAAAGGCCATAAATTCGAAATTAAAAGAATAAGTCAAAGAATTCACGGTAGTTAACACGGATGAAGGTAAACATGTCGCACTTCCACTCTTGTTGGACAGAGCTTGTTAACTAAAGAACATCGCAACTCCACTCTTGTTGGATAGAACTTGTTAACTAAAGAACATATCACTTTCATCTTTCAACTGATTAGAAAAGCTATCTGCTAGGAACATGCTTTACGTCAACAATTATCCCTTTAACCAAGCCGAGAGTGTGAGCAAAACAACTCTGTATTCTGATTGAGATAATTTTGCTGGGAGCCTCACATGATCACCAGCTATTTTGTAACAGTGGCATCTACAATTCCCTATTTTCTACTGAAACGTCGATCGTCAACTTGAATTGTGTTTAAGGAGACTATCATCACGAATTTCAAGCTCGCTTCAGAATATTCCAAAGCAAAAATGGGACTTCGTTGTGCGCAGTGATTATAACGTAATACTCTGCTCATTGCAAAATAGTAATAAGTTCTCATTACAGTATTACTCACGATTATATCATTTCGTTAGATATATCACGTACTATCCATTTTTACGTTTGGTTCACCTTGGTTCGTGGTGTCCTCAAATCTTGCAACCTTAATTTGAACTCATTGAACTTGAATGTTCAATGAGTTCAAATTAATCTTGAACTCATTTCCCGATGTCATAGAATGATGAAATTTTGCACAGCGACTTAAGTCAGGTGACAATACAATATCCCGATGTTTCTTTCATTTTATATATTTTAAAAGCCAATTTTAATGTTTTCTTTTTTTTTTAAATATAGACTTCTTTATCCTAAAACAAATACTAGCCTGCAGCGATGTTGGGTTTGGCCTGGTTGCATAGCACTTTAGGATTTTGGTAACAAAACAGCGTGATAAAAAGAATCCGAAAAGCGAAATAACTCGAAAGAAAACCTTTTTAAAGACATTCTTTTCTCAAACAATTAGTACTAAAAAGTAAAAAATAATTTTGTTTATGCATGCCTAAAATGAAATGCAATTCAATAATTTATAACGTGACTGTAGGGTATTGGTAAGGAATATTCTGTAGGGTTTCTGTCGATTTTCGACCGTAATTTTTTTAAAGTTGGGTGCGCTCCAAGATCTGGGGGTGAAACAAGCCCCCCCCCCCGGGGGGGGGGGCTGGCGGAATCACTGAACCTAATCGTCAACGATGTAGCAAACTGGTGCACCATATAATCTTGCATTAAGAACGATTTCTTTTCTCGTGTATAGGGGCGCCAATAGAAATACTATTTTCTTCCCTGCAAGTCTGAATACTAGCTCGCGGCTACTGTAACAAATGTCTATGTCCGTGGTAGTGTGTTTCAAACTGAATGGACCGAAGATGGAATATAGGCCTAGAAATAAATGGGTAATCATGTCGATATTACGTTGCGCGTTCTTTTTCTGAGGCAAATCTCTTTCACAGTAACAAATCAATACATTGAAATAATGTTAAACGCCAATTATTTACTAACGAAGATTAGGTTACTTAAGGTTGGGTTATATTAGGTAAAAAGGGTGTTCAGAAATCTATCACTCTATGCATAAGTGATTTTAGGTTAGGAAACTTTGGTTAGCTTACGTTAGAAATGGTAAAACAATCTTTATATATGTAAGAAATACCATTTGTTCCAATCGGCGCCTTTGTACACGAGGAAACGTTCCTTATGCAATAGTATTGGGTGGATCAGTTCTTTGGGTGTTCTTTAGATACTCCCCGTACGAGAAATGTACGTACGATACACCGCCTGTACATTATTTCGGATCTGATTTGGAAGGACTAGAAGCGTAAAGTCCAGTTAATTTTTACTTAAATTTACTACTAGAAGTTTAACTAAGCCAATCCAACCTAACATTCATTGTTTAGAACGATCTGAGGGAATATCTGAAGTACAGCCGTTTCTTCGCTATATACAGCAAAGCGTCACATTGTTGTCATGGAACGTTAAAAAAACGTCCTCCACTATACACTAATAATAGGAAGGGGTACTATTTTAGCTTACGTTGCGCGTGACTTTTTCAAGCACAATAAGTCACATGTTCATGAATCGGAATCAGGGTAATGTTACGCCATAGTGGCATGTTTCTTTCCATATTACCATTATGTTTTGTTACAAAATCGCCTACAGTATGTCGAGTAAGCGATAGTGAACAAAGACGGGCCACGGGTTAGAAGAAGCCAGGTTAGATATTTTTTCGGCTTCTGTTTAGTTACGTCAGGCTTTCCATTTAGAACCATAAATGGAGCAGTCACAGATAGTGTCTTTTAAAGGTGATGTTCATCGCTTATATTAAAAAATATAACCTGGCTTTCTCTAACCCGTCTTCGTTCGCTATCGCGTTCACTCTACATACTGTCCGTGATTTTTATAGCAAAACATCAATGATGATATGAAAATAAACATGTCACTATGACGTAACATTATCATGATTCCGATTCATAAACCTGCGAGTTATTTCGTTCGGAAAATCCATGGGAAAATCATGTCCGACGTAAGCTAGAGTAACACCATTTATTATTATACGCGATGTTTCATCACCTTTAACAGATAACACCTGTGACTAATCCATATATGGCTCCAAATGGAAAGCCCGACGTATACTAAAGAGAAGCCCTTCTCTAAATTAAGCCTTCTGTCAGACTGAGCATACTATAATGTTACTTTTATACTCATTTTATTAATACTGGCCAATTGTACATGTAACTTTAAGATAGTCTACGTAATGCTTGTTTCTTCTATAGAAACACCGGGTATGCTTAATGGATTATGGACAGCAGCTAAGCAAAGAGTGCATTTAAATAAAATTAATTTTATGGACTCTGTGTCTACCTGCTGTCAATTAATTATGCCTGGTATTTCTACAGAAGAAACAATTATAATCACTGATCCATTATAAACAATCGGTTCCTGCGGAACCGGAATCACAATCCTGTTCGTGATTCGGTTGTTTTGAGTCGATTCACTGGAACTGATTGATGATTCCGGTTCCTCCGTTGAAAGCACTTACTTGATGTCAGCTAAAATGTATCATAGCATGTCAAGCAAACAAAGAGCAAAAATGTAAAATTGCATGTAAATGCTAAAATTACACCTGTTATAAAGTGCTTACACAGGAACAACACCCAAAGTGTAATAGTTACGAAACAATCAATTGTATATGTAAAACGACTGTTAGTTGTAAACAATGTAGCACTATTAGTAACATCACAAATAAACAACGACATTGCACTTCGCTTAAATGATTTTCATTTCTAAAACACTATTTCTGAAGCACGAATGACATTTTGAGAAGATACGCTACAAAAACAATATTAGGATCATCACGAAAACTGGGTTACAATATCACCAAACTTATTAACAGGACGTTTTTGTTTTGTTTTTCGTTTTCGCAAGTGTCAAGTTAAATCACACCGATATCTTCGAATTAGTTATTAATGATTCTAAAAAATCAATGGTATTATTACCAAATTATATATATATTTCCAAATCATTCTTTGGAAATATGAAAGGAATATTTCCTAAAAGTTTCCTGATTCATGCCAAAAGTTTCCTAATTCATTCCTTGAGAATTATTCCAGGCTCGTTCCAGGAATATGTCTGGAACATCGGGAGTTAAAGATCAGTTCCTGGAATATGATGTCCTATGTGGGTTTTTTCGTTAGAGAAGTTAGATAAATGTCCCGTTTTGCTGCTTTATAAATCTGGTCACCTTAACCAGCTAACCACAATAAAGAGGTAATACAATAAAATCATTACTTATTCATGTTATGATTTTCCTTATTACATTCCAAAACTATGTACCTATTCATGTATTTGGTCTTAGACATGGTACAGAGACCGAGACTAAGGTACAGGAATCGAGACGAGACCAAGACCGAGACTTATCCTTCGAGACGAGAACGAAACTTTCCACTCGAGACTCTCGTCTTGATCGAGACTATAAGCATTATTTTCATGAATGTCGATAATATAAATGTAATGCTTTAGTTAATGATGTTTCACACTAAAAGTCTTGTGACAATTAGTTTCATTCTGATAAATTTTATTTAACATGTTTTATTGTAGTTTAAAAGTTATCAAAGCCAAACTATTTTCGGTTTTCTTTCAATAATATTGTAATATAAAAGCGTTGGATCTTGATTCGGGAACGGTTAAATACAGAATAAAAATTTTCTTCTGCGAATTCTCACCCCCATGCTATTTCCCTGCTGATAGTTTTTAACTTCTGTTGACACTTTCCAATTTATATCAGCCTCTACTAAATTGATCCCGTAAAGACTGTAAAGCATACGTCAAGAAGTGAAAGTTTCCCTGTAGGAACTTCTTAGTTTATGCAGAGGAAATTCTGCACAACCTATCACGTAAATATACCTGTACATTCGATTAAAAAACAGTATTGTTTTTATAAATCTCAAGTGAGGTTGAGCGAGAGTCAAATTTGGATTATCTGTGTGTCTTGGATGAAATTTCGCCCACAACAACTCAACCACCTTCCTAGCCCTAGTAGTTCCTGACTCGAAAGTTGTCGACAGACGGACATATAGGGGATATAAGATTGTACATAGTATACCTTAGACACAGTAAAGTTATTTTTTTTTTTTAGCTATTAAAGTATGTTTTGCTAGGATTGTTGGAATGGCATTTCAATCTGATAGCACGGCTTATTTGAAATGCCAATATACTTATTTCAGTTTGTAAGATTCGTAATACGCTGTTATTTTAAAGTAGCACCTACCGGGAACACTACTATTTTCTTTTTGCTTTAATCTACGGACGTGCAGCTGAAATCCATCCCTATAAATTGGTTCTTTTAATCAGTCAAGAGCAGTACTGTAAACTAATTGATTCGTGTCGCTGTGGATTTAGGTATATGCTATTTTCAATTTCTTTGTATTTGAATATTTTATTGTACAAAAGTTCACAATAAGTAAAAAATTTGTTACGTACTGTAGTGTACACTGTCAAATTTTGTTAACGTTGCTAGGAATTATTAGGGAAGTTTCGCAGAATTTTTAGTAAAAACTTTGGTGTAAACATTATTTTTATATGGGCCAGTCTAGTAACTTTGGACTTCGGACCGTCACGATTCGCCTTTAGCTGTTAAAATCCACACCCATGCTCCTCTCGGGACTCGAACCCTAGACTTTCGAGCCGATGACCTACCGCCGCAGACCGCTCGGCCGACAGAATTTTTAGTATTTCGTGTTTCGCTGCAGTGGAGGAAAACGCACATGCGCAGAATGAGAAAACAATTTCTTATCGTAGCTGTGCATGCAATGTTAATCAAGAGTTTGCTGCCGCCATTTTCTCAGTTCCTATTTTGGTAGACATGGAAAATATTTTGAGTGAAGGGGAGTTCTGAACCCTAATTAACAATTACATAAATGATACAGATGTGGCGTATGTCGTATAATCAACTTAGTTAATATCTTTGGGATTCAGCCAACATAATTCTAACAGTCTATACTATTTTCTTTTAACTGAAAATTACAACAGTCAGTACTACGCTGGACTTTAAACTAAGGAACCCGTGTTCAAATCTCCTTTAGTTTTTCTTCGCTCCCAACATTCATGAGAACTGTATGATGGATGCCTTTTATTAGCCAAATTACTGAAAATTCCCTGTAGCTATGGTTGCCTAGCTATCCTCAGTAACGTTTCGGAAATCCTTAACAGTGTACGTTCATCTATTTCTATAAATCTGGTAGAAACTTTAGACTAAAATTAAATTTATAATTTTTAACATTTATTCAGTCAATTTAAATATAATTTACGTACACAAATTTCGTAATTTATGGTATAACATGGATCCGTTAACAGAGATATTTTCATATGTATCACTTATTGGTATTCTATATATCCTAACTAAAGCTTTATATTACTTTAAAATCGTAATGTTTTTCTCACTATTTCAGAATATTATTTCTAATCTAAACCCCAAATTAACAATGTAACAAACTGTGTTAATATCATATTAATATTCTTGTTCTTGTATTGAGATCGGAAAGACTGCGTACCCATTTCAAATAAGTCAAGGGAGGCAACTTTTTTAAAGTCTATCGTCTTTCGAGACTCTCGAGACCAAGACTGGAATTTTCAGATCGAGACGAGACCAACACTGTCCTAAAATTTCGAGACGAGATCGAGACATGCCAGTCTCGTCCCGTCTCGATACCATCCCTAGTTGGTCTACAAAAAGCAGATACGTCACTCACATAAATTCAGAGAATCTCAAGTGATCTGCATATAGGTGTGTATTAACGGCGTACTTTTAGTGTCCCATACGAAACTGCTAGTTTTCTGATGGCAATTTAAAGAAGATATTCTCCTTGTCAGATATATTTTATGGATGACATCAACAGTCTCAAGGCAATATTTATTTTTAATACAAAGAAATTTGCATGTACTCCAATTACGTACTTACTAAATGCATCTGTCTCGCATGGACCTTGGAATGGCTAAAAACCTAACTCCTTTATTATTATTATTATTATTATTATTATTATTATTATTAAATAATGCATTTTTGTCTGTAATACAGAGAACGATGTGATGTGATGTGATGCTGAGAACGAAGTAAATTTATCGCACGAACGTTCCTGGAAAGTTCTTATCCATAGCTCCATCTGCAGCTGATGGAGTTGCAATTTTATCTTCTCTTGCTTTATTAGTAGGTATCTTGAATGTATTTATGGCCTTTAGCCATCTCTGGCTCACGCCGTTTTATTAATAGGAGCAAGACCGTCAAGACTGCACCCCGTACTTTCTTCCGAAGATCAATCTTCCAACTGTCAATCGCTGACGATGATTCATTCACCCCTCGTCTTGTTCTTACAACAAATCGTTCTATGTTTTAAATGCACTTAAAATCTGTTCATCCGAAAATAACAATACAGGCTATAACTAAACTCGAACACTATTGATGTGTTCTGTATTGACAGCGTGAAGTCATGGACTCTGCATAATGGTGAGAAAGAAATATGGAAACCTTCGAAATGAGAATACGGAGAAATATGGGACAAAGTCAGTTGGCTATAAAGACACAGAATTAGGAAGTACTAGAATACGTGAGGACATTTAGGTACTGAGATTAAATATTCACGGATCCAACTGAAGGTAACGTTAAAGAAAAAAGAAAATGAAAACTAACTGCTTGACAGTAAGTACGCTAAGCCAAAAGGGGAGAAATACTACGCTAAGCCAAAAGGAAAACACAAGATCGGAATAAATGGAATTGCCCTGAAATACCTGCTGCTATCGGCAGAACACTAAATTTTCACACATCTGTGTGTATACGTGTGGTGGTTGCAAACAATGCTTCGTTTTATTCCGTTCGTTACATCCACTTAACGGTAGTGAGACTTTCACTAATTAAGCTCGTGTACAGATACGTGTTGTTCAGTTGAACTGCAATTACTACCGAATTAATTTATAAAAATAAGAAACCTACGGAAAAAAAAGACTCGTAGTTGTTTTTATTGCATGATAACCATCTTTCATACAACTATCTACAAAAACTTACTGATGTTAATATGTTTTGAAAACTTCAATTATACTGTATTTATAGCCTTCAGACATCTTTGGCTCATACCGGGATTGGGATGGAGAGAATGTGGGGATGAAGTCAGCATGTGTCTGAGGGAAAACCTGTCAGTATGATCCGCCGCTGGAATAGATCCAAGGACCTTTCAAATGCAAAGTCAACGTTTTACCAACTAAGTTATGGCCGCTCGATTAGTTTGGATATTCCCAAAGGAAACTTCAGTTTTTTTTTTTGTTTTTTTTTCATTGGGGTTCACGTTTTTATATGAGTTAATTTCATAGAGCAAACGCACAAGGAAGTTACTTTTCTATATTTAATTAGCGCGCTGTTGGTAAGAACTAAACTAATCGGTACACACATTACTTCTCGGTACGCCTATTGCGTTAAATTCTCTTCCCACGCTAATGAACAAAGTTATTATCATTATTTGCTCAAATTCCGTCAAAAGTTTCTGAAGAGAAAAGTGTCAACAATTACTCAATTACTAGCAAAATTCGTAATTATAAATTCTCACCTGAGTCATCCCAGTATGCAGGTAAACACTTCCCTCTAGCATGACCTTCAGAATCCCAAAAATTATCTCGTCCTTTCGATAACCTTCGTCGCCTATCTGCATGAAGTCGTCTCGAGCGTTCAATATCGGATCGCAAAACATGGCTGACACTGGCTCGCAACATTTACTTGAATTAACATAACACAGGTTGATAATTCACTTTATTTTTCTTGGAAAACAAATCACAACTTAATCCACTTCCACAAAAACCAGCTTCAGCAAAAAAATCACATTCACAATTCACAAAAACTTCTTTAAAGCGGAGTTTATCACGTCGAAGCAATCAATTATATTCGGGAGTTATTAAACACAACCTCTTACACACTGTACTTACAGACATCCGATGTTTATTATGGTCTACCAATACGCAAAATTGAGTCTCTGTATCCGCTGAGAAAATTCTCGGAGGTTTTCACAGTAGAAACGAGGCCAGAGTTGTGACTCTTCTTACTTCAGCTCAGAGAGAAAATGGGTCTCTTTCACATCGAAACTAGTGCGCTACACAATTGTTGTTCTGTGTGGTGAGAAGAGAGATTTCGGGGATCACTCTGTTTTACTTCTTCCTTAAGTTTTCTTCCCGCTTTCCTTTCCTTTTTTTTTTCTTTCAATATAATAATGAAAAATAAACGGAATATGCAAATCATCTGTATTTTAACATTACGATCACACAATTTATTGCAAAGCTAATCCGAATGAAATGTCACTACGAACAGATCGAAATCAAACCTACATTAACCGAAGAGCGTACGAAACAATGGATAAGATTTTTCTCTTCAATCTTCTTCCATCACGACACATACAAAAATCATTTGTCCACAGAAAATAGAGCACCAAAGAGCACTGATGCAGCGTGATTCTAAAAATTGTGCAATATCGCAAAGTGAACTGAATTTATTGCATTCAGACAATTACATGAGCTTATCGCCATTATGGTATAGAAACGTGTGAAATTTGAATACAAGGTAGAACATAAGATAATTTATCTTTTCAGCTCTCTCGATAGCGACGCTATACAAGAGAGTCTTACAATCACACACAGTCCGTCCATCCGTCTCTCCGTGTCACAGAAACCACATCTCAGGAACCAGAAGACGTGGAGAGGTACTTGAAGTGCCATTGGAAAGGCCTTGGCTAGACCAGTTCAGAGCCGCCGGAAGTCTTGACTGGTGGAATGGGTCAGTGTTGCCAACCCATTATTAAAAACAGATTGTTCAAACCGTTAGGCCTATCTGCACCAAAATTGTCATAAACATAATTTGACAAAGAAAAACTTGTGGGGTCCATGTCACCAAGCACTCCAGTAGTCAGTGTTGCAACCTATTTTTTTTTTAAATATTTTTTTCAAATTGATTCCATGCTGTTTAAAGTGTCCGCATCATGCCTGGCATTAACACTATTCGACACAATAGAAAAGTACTGTGGGATCACTGTCCCTAAGCACCTCAGTTGTCAGTGTTGCCATCCTATCTTAAAAACATGTTTCTGTATCTAAGATGATATCTAGGTGTTGAAACCTTCGTGTTAGAATCGCAGCGCTAACTTGTTTTACTACATACACCAACAGTGAAGTGGATATATTAGCACCTAATAAAGTGACTCCAAAACGTATTGATCTAAGGAAATACATGATGAAAAACAAACTCAGTTCCCAATATTGGTCGTTAACACTTTCTTGCGATCATCTTTGATAAAAAGAAAGTGAGTTAAGCTCAACTCTTCAAATTACAGGTACTTGCAATCATACTCGTATGCCAATTTAACGCCAAGAAAATATTCGCTTGTTACGAGTTTTGTTCTGGCATTCACGGGCCGGATTTACCACAGGCCCATTAGGCCCGGACGTAATGGCGGAGGGGCGCACTTTACAAGGAAAAAAATAGAAATCGCTATTATAAACGCAAGAAGAAAAGATGTTGGCAAAAAATACTAAGGACCAGGCAGAGCCACACACCATCACCTTTGACCCGGGCGGCCCCTCGTATATAAATGACTTCAGGTAATTTAAAGTTAGGTTAATTTAGATTAAAAATAGTAAAACAAACATCAGTGCTTATAATAGGATTATTATTCACTCCGATTTTTGCGTTTGGACACACCAATAATCATTTTAGACCATGTTACGTACAGCGCGTGGAAGTCTATACCCCTGTCAATGGGCAACAGGTATACTTTGTGTTGAAACACTATCAGCCGTATTCACAAACGTTTTCTTCAAGTGACTAGCGCTGTACTAACGACTGGTTAACAATCTTTTAATACTGGTAGTCACTCGTTAGTACAGCACTAGTTACTCCAAGAACTTTTTTGAATACGGCTGTATATGTATAAAGGCGAAGATTTTTACGCTAGATTTTTATATATGAGGAATCTAATCTTTTCCTAATCTTTCTTTCCGGGTCCGCAATAGGTAGATACTGTGCGTTCCAATTCTGCTGCCGACCGTCCTGACTGAGGTTTTCCCGTTTCCTTCAGTTTCACCACACGAACGTCAGGATTGTACTTTAACTAAAATACCGGCGGCTACCCTCCCATACCGTATCTCTCGGTGTGCTCCAAAGATGACTAAAAGCCCTTAAAATTTTTTTTAAAAAATCCTGTCTTTTATGGCAGTAGAAACCGGAAATATTTATCTCCTGAAGATACGTATAAGGTCAAGTTAGGGAGAAAAATAAGGCTTGAGATAGCGTTTTAACATTCAAAGAACTTCCAGCGTATTCAACACAGCGAAAATTATCTTGAAGGTAAATAAAATTCTGTTTTATGGACATTAATTACTAATTGTGTTTATGTATAATTAATTCTCATGTTTTTTTCTTAATTAAAAGTGTTTTTGTGTGAATAAAAATATTTTGTATTACTTTGTTGTTCAGTGTAATTAACACTTCTTCCACAAGTAGCCTACAGTAATTTAATTAAAAACAATAATTCTAGGACTATGTATTTTAATGCCATTGTTTATTATTATTATTATTAAATGACGAGAGGACGAAAAAGAGTAATTTGTTGTAATGTGATGGTGAGAAGGGGAAAGGAGGGGAGAGAGAAAGGGAAAAGGAAAGGGACGGGGGCGCTGGGAGTAATAGGTCTACGGTGCTTAGACGCATAAATCCGGCCCTGGACATTCATCTGGTAAGAACGTTTTATTTGAATCAACGCTCTCTAGGATCAGCCTTCTTGCGTCTGTTGATGTTTTTACCCTCTCGTTAGTTAACTGAAATAGTCAAATACGCGCTGAAACTAGTATTAGGCGTAGAGTAAGTCAAGAAAAATAACAGAGACGAATTGTGGCGAGATTGTTTCAGAAAATCAAATAAAACCCATGAGAACAGTTAAAAATATAGTTTAAAAATAACTTCAAGAAGATATCTACATACGCCAAGAAGCGACAGCCCTTAGAAGCAAATGTAGAGAAAATCCCAGATAATACGTAAAAATTGTGATAAACCCTAAATTGGATGCTCCAACGATTGTAGTTAACAGTAGAAAATGAAAACAGGAGAAAACATCTCAGGGGTTGCAACAAGAATTGTCTTCAGCAAGCTAGTTAACAAAGGTGAAGAAAAAATAATTAGCAAATTAAACATAAAAGCTACTAATATACGCTAAAACCCAAATATGACATGCAACACGTCGAGGAAGGTGCTTTTACAGGCAGAACAAATGTAACATTTTCTCATGTCAGATGGACGAGGGATGATGACAGAGCTGCACGTAGAAGAGTACATTGTGACATGAAGGAGATGACACATGGAGAAGGCCTCAAACTTGTACGAGGAGTTGTTTCCATCGTTGAAAACGCTGAATATAAACAGTATATTCACACCCTGAAGTCTCGTCATTCCATGACTGAAAGATATGGGTTCATCCAGCGACTACATCTTCATCCAAGACACAAAGCATACGCCCATAAATACAACTAGAGCCGCAAATTTATCTGTATAACTCCAAATCTTTCCGCACCAAAATTTAACACTATCACCTATATAATCCTTCGATAAGATAAAGATAAATTTACACAGATAAAGCGTACGTTATATATAGCGGCAGTGGACGACCGGCCATAGCTCTCAACATGCAACTGCACTTAAAGTTAATTACTTTTGAATCACACATTGTTCCCAATGAAATACACTAACGTTCGATACAGAATACAGGTTAGTGAAATATTCAACAATGCGTACACCATCTAATTTGTACCATTTGTTTTAAAAAGTTAAATTCATGAGTCTGAAAAGTACATAACTTGTATGTTTATAATCCTGTTTAGTTCTTCTTAAGTCAATGAGTTTTTCAATTACCATTAAGTTCATTTTGATCATGGAAGAAGAAATCGCCCTAGCAATAACTTTACATTATCGAAACCATTTTATAGGTTATTTTTTAGATTTGGGGAACATTTAACGTAATTTTATAGTTCATATTTAGGGAATTTTATAACTCATGCTCCTAGCCTTAATGATCACATAATGTACAGCAAATATCAATTCCGTATTAGCCTCACTGTCAGAATGGTTAGCTTTGAGGAATGAAAATAAGTGTACTTCAGAACGAGAGAAGCTAGGCAGAAGAAGTAACACTAATCCGCTTCTTATCAGGTCATTCATGAACTTCGAATAAAGGGGATTCAACAGATTTCGGATTGTATAACACACTTTAATCACAAGTAGCGTAAATATAAATTGTATGTAGTATCAACGAAAACAAGACCGGTTTGGAATAACTGCCATCTTACAAAATATAACTTCCAAGAAATTTTTGCTTTTGCGTATCGTGTATTTAATATCAAGAAATCTGCACAAGCATATAGTTTCGTGTAATAATGCACAAGTGTAAGTTGTTTCAAAGCTTCGTTTTTTACTTCTACAGGATCTTAAAGCTAGAGGCACGTCACACACTCTATCCGTGGCAGAATTAATCGTACAATTCCAGCCATCATTCGTTTGGTGTGACTAAGCTTCAATCAGAATTATGGGTAGTTTGTTTGCCTTCTTTTAAACTTCTTTTGAAGGTCTCTTCGCCTCTGCATAATGTTTGGTCTTAAGGACTATTTTAAAATGTCTCAAGTTCTTCTCTTGTTATTCTTGCCCTATAGTAAATTCCTTTACACATTCGTGCTTTGTAGTTCAAACGTTTTCAAGCCTAAAAGTCTACCCAAACTCAATTTAATACCGCCGTTTTACTCCTTGCAATACTTATTAAACTTATTATTCATAAACCACTTTTAAAAATTGTTATTCACGAATCGCACACAATCCTGAGAAATTTTCCGGTTCACATTCGATAAAATGTTTTGCTCTTGCCTGGAAAACTTTCTTCGCATGCGATTTTCTTCCCACTGCCTCTTTCCATCACGTCCCATATTTTGATGTTACAATTTGAATGCATGGACAAATAAAATAATTTACGCATAATTTGCAAATGATAACGGTGGAAGGACATCACGCACGTTAAATCACTAAAATACTGGTAGTAAGGCCACTTTCGAGTTTCTTCTTCCATGTCCCGTTAAATTTAAACAGCTTCATTGAAGACATTGGAGGGCGATTTTCCAATATCCGATAATATGAGGGAGTCCCTAAGTTTTCCCACTATTTCCGCACAAAATATAACACTATCCCCTATATAATCCTTCGTTAAGATAAAGATAAAATGAATTTTATGGGCGGTAACAGCACTATGGATATAATTCTTCGAGACAACACGGAAAATGTATGTTTTCAATCTTAATGGTGCACCATTAGTATCATATCAGTGAAGAAAGAAGTTTAATCTTAGGACAACACAGAGTAGTTAGTAATAGAGTTCTTGTAAAAATGCGAGGCGCCACAGACGCCACATGTGACACGAGCAATGACTGAAGAAGGATAAAGTTTTGACAAGGAAAAACCTTAATGGGCGATAAAGAACAATGCGAGATCATAAACAGCAGTAATCCAGTTCAACAAAGAAAAAGTGCATGTCCTGATTAAAGTAGATCGTCGTGTGATCATTCGGGAGCTGCGTGATGCAATACAGTGTGAATGTGTGATCACAGCGCCATGGAAACATACCCCGCGATCGGAGTTATCGAAAAAAACATTTGCTTAGTGGATGCCAATGGTGTTGGTGTTGCCTTAAAGCACAACAAAGCATGGCTTCATATCTCGACGGAAACGACTACTAGGAAAATGAACTAAATTGTGATGCCACAACCTCCCAAGAGCACTTATTTGGCAATCTCAATGGGTTTAATCAATCCTCGTTAAGAATTTAAGAAATTGTTAATTAACTTTAGGAGCTTTAAAATTCAATGAATTTGTTAACTAACGATCGATTCGTAAAATTCTTAACGGAGTGGATGAAACCCACCATCTGACTTATTATGTCTCTCTGAAAAAGCAGACTTTCATTCATTTGGACAACATGACTATGAGAAATGGCTGTAAAGCTGTGGTGTAAGCGTCAGCCAGAGAAATTTTTCGAAACAGAATGGAGGACTAAAGGCTTGGTGCCATATCCGGTTGGTTGCCATAGCAGCGGCGGGGGTCAAGTCTAAACAACAGTGAACAGTCAAGTAAGTTAGATGGTAGGAACGTAGACAGTAACTTGTGGAAGTAATGGCTGATTTTTTTTTCTTTTTCTGGTTTTCATCCTTTTAAAGCGACATGTCTCTCTCTCATTGTAACGTTTGCAATCTGGTACGAAGCACATACCCATGATGAATTATTATTATCGAAGAAACTACATAAACCAACCACTGTTGTTTAGACTTGAACATGGCGGGTTACCATGACAACCAACCGGATCTGACAGAAGACTTTTGTGGTCTATTCAGGCAGTAAGTTTACAAATTGCGTACACATGACATATGCAACGTCACGGAGAATACTTGCCTGCTTCAATGCATAATAGGGTTGCCAACCTCCAAATGTCCCGTGTCCCGCCTCGACCGATTTTGGTTGCGACTTTTCAAACTGCATAATTCTCACCCATAGTTATCACTTTGTCGCTTGCGTGTTATTTTCAAAACCAAACTAGTCTGTATTCATTACTTTACTTAGTATAGATGGACTGGTAAAAGTGAAATCCTTTATTTTCTGCAGCATATCGTCTTTCATGTAAATTTTCATCGGGAGAAACACATTTTGGTGGGCACTCAAAGAAAGTTTGGAAAATAAGCGCCCCTAAAGCCAACGCCAACACACCTTCGTCCTACCATCAGAAGGCTTGTCATGCTTGTTCCGGTCACTAAAAACGTTCTTTCGTATTAAATTAATAAGGGTGAAAGGAGAAACTAGTTTTTTCTTCTTTGCAGCAGATAGCGCGTCCTTAAATTACGGGGAAAATAATTCAAGTCTACAAAGAACTTCTGACGAAAAACGAAAACATTTTGAAAGCAAAATGCAATCATCATGTTCACCTAATTCGTAACATGGCCAAATATGCTTGCGTATGCTAAAATTCTATGTGCAAGTATTATATTTGAAAGTACATAATGAGTTTTCGTCATAAACGAAAAAGTAATTCTCCATTTACTTATTTAGAATAATATAGCATAGTTCTCCAACACTCTGGCTATCACTGTTCCCTGTGATCGATCGAGTCCTACGCCACTGGGCCCCTTGCAGTCGTATGTTCTAACGCAAGATGATGATGACGATACAAATCCATACAAATTTAGTCTTTCTGTGAAGAACAAGATGATGATGACAAATGTGTTGTCACTTTCCTACTGATATGTTTACTTTGTGTAATATGGAATTTTTTTCGAATCAATCTACGTACGAGTCTACCTTATCATTTCTGTGGATTTCATGTAGATCATAAATCTTAACAAGACTGAGCCATCTGAAAGGCTTACAATAAGGAAGGACTTTGACCATGTGTACGAATTATAAATTTGAATTTATTTATGGCATCTTTGGCTCAGACCGAGATGAGTTACGTTGACAATGGGGAAGATATCAATTACAGCCGTATTCAAAAAAGCTATATATATATTTTTTTTTAAAGTGACTAGCGCTGTACTAACGAATGATTAATAATCTTTTAACATTGGTAGTCACTCGTTAATACAGCGCTAGTCACTCCAAGAAATGTTTCTGAATACGGCTGCTAGTAAGTAAGTACTAAGGAGACGCTGGATTCTACCTTGATGCATTACTACTTGCGATTATGTCTCGTGTGCAATATACACCTTGCACAGAGCAAAATATTAAAATTAAAATTGCAGGTGTTACATATTTTACTAAAGCTACTGCGCCTTGACTGTCACAGCTTGTCTCAGTACTGACCAGCATTCGAACTCGAAGCCACTAAAAGCAATATGGAGGGTATTTACTCCCTAACATCCTCCATTTTCGCTTATGTTTATATTAAATAGGTACACACACTTCATCCTATACACATTGCCGATAACAGGTTTCGTGAGAGATCAGAGTGACCGGCACTACAAGCAACTTATTAAAAAAATATCTGAAAGTACGTATCTGAAAGTATCTAAGCGACCTTTAAAAAAAATCTTCTGTCAATTTTTTCAACCAAAAAAAAAATCAAATACGTTTTACAGTGTGCATCATGGAGCAAACCAATCGTTAATACCGAACACGAAACGTTGCACAGAAAACGTACTCCCCATCTACTAAAAGTAGTTCTTTGAGACACTCTAGTAAAGTTCTACTTCATTTACTTATTCTGCTGCATGTTCTTACTTACAAAAACTATTCGAATGGGGACTTGATCAGCAGTTTCTTATGAAATCGATGTACATCATAATCATTAATCACGATAACATTTATAACTGTAGTACTTCAATTACTTTGCGTCCCAATTTGGCCTTACTGAAAAAATAAATGGTTTATCTGCTCAGGCATTTTCGTAATAAGCCACTAATACAAATACAAACGTACCGACTTGAAATGTACACACAACGGAGGCGGACGAAGGGTCTGTTCTCGGTTCCACACCACCACCATTACCACACCGTACTAGGCGATATGTCAAGTGATAAGAAATATCCAGTGTACAGTGGTTCAGAACCCCCTAATATCGCGACAAAATTCATTTTTTGAAGTTGTGAAATATACGAGTAATTACCACCACATTTATAAAGATGAATAACCAGATTACCCAGAAACCACTTGAGTTGTGATCCTTCTCGTCCAGGTTGTCACATAAACGCGTAAAATATGAGAAAGTTAATGCACATTTTGGTGGAACAGAATTTCAATTTTTTAAACCAGTTAGTTATATATAAGTGTTTTTCATCCAGATGGAATGTTTTGCGGTATTATGTATTATACATCGAGTTTTTTTTAGTCTTCATTATAGCACATATAAATATCATTTGTTTTGTGTCAGTTGCGCAATGTATATTTTGGTGAATGGAGGCAAAGTTTAAAAAGGAGCTGAAAAGTTAGCGAAAAAAGTACTACGGTGTTCTGCCCGAACGTCGTCACATTGTAGTACTTTCATACTTCCCATACGTGAATATGAAGGGAAAAAACAAAAGAATTGCTCGTCTATTTTTTTTTTCTTAATAAAGATACAATGTGAAACGTCCCTGCACACGAATTTTTCCCAAAGCATAATCTGGTGATACACTCCTCCCTCGTCATCTTCACCTCACTCGTATAGATCCAGATCGTGTACGAGTCTATTTCAATGAAGAGAGTTGTTGTTATAGAATAATGATCATCAACTGCCCGTTTCTGCAGACCCAACCAGTTGGAAATAAATAATAATAATAATAATAAAAACACCAAAAGTAACCTTCAGAAATGTCCGAAATATAGACCACCACCAGAAAAAGCTCAAAAGGAGACAGAAGTTTTTCTTGAATTGAAGCTGGCTATGATAAATGGTAAAGTTTGCAACGCCCTGGCATGTACTAAATCAACACAGAAGAGTCTGTGGTGCCAGCCCGAAGGAAATAAATGCATTGTAGAAGAAATCAGTAAATCAATTACATGTGAATGTTGAGATTTGTGCATACGTATGACCAAATGCAACCTGTCCACTCACTTAAAGACCATATTAGGGATACCATGTCATATTAGGGATACCAAAAATGGCAACACTAAGAGTGGATGATCAAAGCATCTTGCAGAAACTGGCCACATACTCACTGAATCACATATCATACACAAGATTTCAAATAAAACGGAAAGGACAACGTTTGAAAGCTTCTCTATTCTTTAAAAAAATAAGTTTCGACAACGGCACACTCAATAAAGATTGGGTTACTGTTCTGAAAGATTTTCTTCAAAGAAGTACAGAAAATAACCAAAAATAGAGTTGATTTTCCTCATTCACAAACTGGCAACGCTGGATCCACATTACTCGACTAATCGGTTCGTACGGTGGGCGATGCTGAAATAGAATTAGTACGTTTTTAGCCGTCTCCATTCCTGTGTTTTACCTTTTACTTACATCAAAACCTTGTTTCTTGAGAATGAACCCAGAATGGGATCGAAAGTTTGGAGTTTATTTCAATGAACACATTCGAGCATTACATACGATTGACTGATCCGATTACAGCTCAACTTCACATAATCATGTACGGAAGTCTCCTTAGGCCTTAACCGTATTAGAATGTTAAAATATTTAGTTTCCATAGTAAAGGGACTCAATGATTAAGCATTACGTGAGATTGATTGATCCAGAGCCAGCCAAATTTGACATAACGATGTACAGAAATACTCTAAGGCTTTAAGCATATTACAGTATTAAAAGAATTTGCTATTTCCATGGTAACGGTTCACAATTATTAAACACATATTCGAGCATGCCGAAGGAACGTTTGAACAGAATCCCACAAAACTTGACACACTAATGCATGGAAATCCCATAAGGCTTCAATCCCACTGGAATGTTAGAACATATACCGTTCCTAAAACATTACATTAAATGTCAGCCACTTACTTAGCTCAATTTTGTAGACATCGCAAAGGATGAACGTATCCTAGTTAAAAATTGCACGAACAGTTTGAAAAATACGTTTGGCCTAGACAGCCCTAAAAGTCCAGATATAAAAAGGAAGGCATACCTTAAGGAAAAACTTCATATCGGCTCTAACATGTTAGAAACCTGAGATATTCTAACAGACTGATTTAAATATGGTGAGTGAGTTTAGGACAGCTCATCATCGGGTGGCGAAGCTCTGGGAGTACATACCATATCAGGGATATATTTTCATAGCTGTAATTAGGACTGTCAAACCCTAGGGAAAATATTTTTTTCGTAATACTTGAAAGAGTATTTTTGATTGTTTTTTTAACGAATATTTGTAAAACAGTTAAAATTCAAAGTAACAAAATACTAAGTGACGGGGAAGTTAAAAAAATGTTACACAACTTTATTTTCAAAACATCTGTATTCTTTACATTTTCAAATATACGTATCCATACAAATACACATTTCCACAATAATCGTTGTTGAAGATGCCTTCCAGAGGAAGGTCAAAAGTACTTAGCGAGAAAATTTATTTGTTGCTAAAGAAACAACATAGGATTACTTAAATGGACACGTATTGTTTTTCGTAATACATCTTACTTTATCACAGACCGGTCTTAGAATTTTAAAGACATGAACTTGAAAAAAAATAACCCTAGGGTAATTGCACTGTCGTATTCAATTCATAATAATACACAGACGAGCGCTGTTGACATTCATTTCATGCTGAACCTTCATCATAATCTCAGAGTTATCACATGAACACGAAAATTGGTGGAATTTAAGGGTACAACCTGATGTTCGTTTAGATTGATTTGCTGAAAAAAGACCCATAAACCCTTTTCCGGAGAACGCGTCAGTTACACTTTAGTCCTTAATTTGAATTTATTTACGCCCTTTATGCATTTATGGTACAGGCCAGGGTAGTGGAAAGAAAGCGGGAAGGAGTTGCTCAGGGCCTAAGTTGAAGGTACCATCCCGGCATTTGCCTGGTGTGAGTGAGGGAAATCTCGGGGAAAGCCCTCAGTCAGGTTGGTCGTCCGCTGGTAACAAACCCAGAACTTCCCGAATGCAAAGCCAACGCTGTACCAACTGATCAACGGCCGCTCTGTTTTCGTCATGTAAACAAGCACTGAAAAAACAGTGTTGCCGAGTCAAATCTCCATACATTGAGTTTTTTTTTTTTTTTTATTTATTTATTTAACCGTGAACAAGAACACATCTCATCTATTGATGTTTTAGAATCCGTAACTACACTGAATTTGTTTTCATTCTTCTCGTTATTTTATTACTTATATTCAGGACTCTACGTACATCCACAAAGAAGATATGAATAACCTTACGCAACGTTCTCTAACTTTCAAATTCTGCCATTCCATTATCCAAATTAAGTAACTTCCAAATTCTCGATCCGGTTATGTGAACATACAAAAGAAAAATCAATGAACTCCATATTAATGTAATATTTCTAGTAATTATGGACTTCCAAGTCTTGATTACCTAAACCATAGTCATAAAACCAACGAAGAACAGTACATTTATTATATAGGCCGTTGCGAATGCCTTGTCAACTGAAGTACTCAACCTCAAACCACTAAACCACGTTAATATTGTTTACGTACAATAAGATGTCTAATAATGGTATGTCTGTAAATTAGATTTCACCATAACATACATAAAAAAAAAATACCTTCCTAAACGTATGGCTAATCGCGATTGACTTACGTAGCTTTTTTTCCATACTTGACCCACGCTTAAGACTAGAGCGTGTTTACCTTTTTCCGACCTTCAATGCAATCAAAACTTACAAAATGTTTTTTTTCTTACATCAATACACTTCTTATTATGCTATTACAGTCTTTATAACTGGAACTTTTCCTAATACCAAAAAATTCTTTATTTAAAAATCAGATTTCCACTCTTCTAATTTCGTTCATTTTAATTTCTGAACTAGGTCTGTCACTGACATACTTCTCTTTTAGGAGCATCCAGCTTTGCTTGGTGTCCGACGACTTGAAAGCTGAAAAGTTAAGTCTAAGTGTGGTCAGTATGTGATCCTGCTAACGGAAAATGATACGTCAACAACGTCAGGTAGAACGAAGTGGACATAACGTGACCCTTTTGAGAACTTTTAGATTAGTGAAAAGCGTAATGAGATCTATTTGGGTTCATCAGATAGATGAAGTTCGATAAAGCAAATATTTCACACTGGAATGAAAGTAAATTTCTTCACTATCTGTGTCAACAACATATAAATAATCAATAAACTTGTCAAAAAAATCTTAACTGGTTGATGGTATTGTATGTGTGTAAAACCATCACGAGATGTATCAATTTTAAAATAAAAGGTATTAACTATAGAAGCGCAAGGTTCTCCACGAGATAAGGCTCTTTTTATGGAAACACGTTTTTCAAACAATTTGAGAACCACATGAACAGCGCGTCCTGTAAAACAATGGAAGCACATGAGTGTGTTTATGCAAATGTGGCCCGATTTTCTGCTGCCGCGTTCTCAAAGTCAGTCGCTCATGTTGTACAGAACGTGAGAATAAAGCCAATGGTCATGTTTACAATTTTTTTTTTCATCCGCTGCGTTGCCAGGAGTTCTTAGGTCAGTTGCTCACACTTTCCCTATATCTCATATGCAAAACGCACTGGCAACACCACCATCTTAATTTTCTTCCTTCTTTTTTGTCCAGCTACTAAAGTGACATGTCGTAAGTTATAAAAATTAAAACTCCTTGCAGTCTGTTTTTCACGTGGCGTGACGCATTAAAGGTGTATAAAAGGACCCTAAACTATATTCCAGTCGGATAGAATTGAAGGAAACATATTCCTATATGATTGGGAATATAATGATTTTCTTTCATAAGGCTGCGGGTTCGAATCCCGCCTCGGGCATGGATATTTGTGGATATCACACTCATTGCATTCATATCATCGTGACGGGCTGAAGTCTATAGTTACTAATAAGGCCCATATAAATTATAAAAGTTTCTAATGATTGTCTCAAACCACTATCATAAAGTGCGCCAAGAGTCCTCTTTTACACTGAGGGTAAAACAGGCATTTTCTACACATTCGCCTTGTGTCAGAACAATACTTAACGATAGCGAAAACTATGAATTTTCCTGTAAATGACAATCTAGAAAGTGCCTTTCATCATATTTTCGATACAATAATTAATCTTACATTGTAAGATGCATGCAGTACTTCCTCATATGATCCAAGTGTAAAACATGCAATAATAATAAAAAAAAATAGCAAGAACGCTTTCGAGCTAAAGTGCTGAGGATGCGAAAACATGAACAACGACATAAGGTAAACGGGATTGGTGTAGAAAATGCTGAGGAAGGCCCCTCGTTGTTAAACAAAGGTGAAACGAATGAGTACATATTTTACACTTGGATCATATGAGGAAGTACTACACCTTACAAGGTAAGATTAATGTGTTTCTAGTTTCCTGTATATTATTTCGATACAACAGTTCAAATATGAGTTCCCAGCATTGGATTGTCCTTCTTTAATATAATTACAGTATATCGTCTAAACGATAATGATTGGTGTCCTGCAAGAGGAAGGTGTATGATCCTAAGGTCCCTAATCAAGGGAAACTGATGGTGGTTTGCCACCACCTTTTATCAGATGGAGAAAGTTCTACGGACAGTACCTATTGGACAATTCAGAGAGAATTCGAAACAATCACCTTTATTGTGTGCCTATCACAAATCGAAACCAAGACACCATCATTACAAGGTGACGACTGAAACCACTCGTTCAAGGGAACCATTTAATTATACAGCACAAAATCATTATTTAGTCTTATACATCAATGAACAGGTGAAGTAGAACTGGTGCTCAGCTTTAAATAAATATCTGGAAAGTATTATAAGTAAGGATATGAATGTAAATAAAAGATAAAAGGCGAGAACAGCAATGGCGATAAAGAATATCACTACGAAGAAGGATCTCTTTCATGAATCGACGAACTGAACATATTGTTTAGATTGATTAAATGTTTTGCATGGTGTAACGTGTTATCGAAGCGAAACGTGGACTCTACGAAAGAGTAAAGAAAAAGCTGGGAGCTTTTGACATGTGGACACGGAAAAGAATTAAAAAATCATCTGGGCAAAGAAGATGCACAATGAGGAACTACTAAAGAGAATTGGAGAGACACGAACAATACTGGAGACAATAAAGAGAAGAAGAAATTGGTTAAGACAATGCTAAGAAGACATTGTATACAGAGGGATGCAATCGAAGTTATGGTTCCGTGCGGAACAGGAAGAAGACTGTGTACAAATTCAATTGGTTTTTAATTAAGGCTTTATGGCAATTTTAATTCAGGCCGAATGGAAGTTGATGGCAGAATTGGTAGAATAATATGGAGAACCCGAGAAAAACCCCACACACATGGTGTTTGTCTCCTCTACAAAGCCCACATGGCACGAGCCAGAAACACAAAACGGAAGGCGCAAAATTGGGATGAAAGGAGAGTTCATTCAAGGAATTACTGCTTTCGGAAGAACACTAATGATGATGATACAAGACAGGAACTACACGAAACGTTAATATATCGATCAAGTGTCACAAAAACTAAAAAATGAGCATGTTTCCTAACACATTTTCTCTATTTATGGACCTTGAGAATATCTAATATTCATAAAAAACGTCATTTAAACAAAATCTACGGCAAAAATGCAACCCCCATTAATTTAAATATATAACAGAGAAAGGAAGGAGGGACTGTCATGCTTATTCTAACACCCACATAGAATTATGAATGAACTCACAAATATTTCAATACAATCCGTTAATCAGATACAAAGGACTACGAAAGTTAACACACTGGACGAAAGCAAAAGAGTTAGATCGGGAAGACACATACTGAAAACTGTTGCGCGATATTACTTCTGAAAAATAGTTCTGAACTACCGTGAGGTGATGATGACTATTCCTTCCTGGTCATTTTTGCCTACCCTAACTGATTTCGGGGCGAATTGAAATACTCGTGAGATTCACAGTTCTACCAAAGATACCAGTAAGAATAGGAGGTAAGTATAATCTGAGCCTATTGGGTTTTTTTTTTTTTTTTTTTTCTGTTTTTCAGTTCCATAAATTTTGGAGAACTTACAACTACTAGTAGTATATTTGAGGACTGTCTACAGGACTAGACTACTGACTACTTTTGAGTCAATGCATGTAAATCTACTAAATGAAAATTTTCTGCGAAAGATTCGTAACTTTCCACTGAGTTTCAGTGCGGTCTACCATAGCTTTGACGGAAGATTTCTGTATTAAAGCTGATACAAAATCCAAAATGTATGATCTAGGAAAAAATGGCTGTTCTTCAAACTAATTTCAAGATTACAGAGTTAAAAAAATCTATAAGCACTATTGTGGAAGAAAAGGCATTTCCTTGAGACAATCTGGTATAACCACAGAAAAAAAGTATTCCGAGAATATGGCCTTTAGTTTTTACTCAACTTATATTTATGGGCTAGGTTGGCGTCTTGCAGGCTAAGCCTCAAACATGACATCCTTCAGTTATGTCACAGCTTAAGCCTGGTTACCTTTTGTACTTTTTGTTATAAGAAGGAACAGCCAAACTGATATACTGTATGAACATACACATTACTAGGTATATTTTTGTAACTACTTTCGAAGTACAAGAAAGAAACATGTGACTGTTTTTACGAAGAGACCACCTACCAGCATCAATTATACTACTGATAACTGAACATGATACTTTTTATTATTATTATTATTTTTATTATTATTATTAAGAGACTGGCATAGTGTTACACGGGACGGTCAAGTTCAGTTCGTTGATTGCTTTAGTTACTATGGTAGTGCTTCAGAGTTCATTGTGTGAGGTAGAGAGATCAGCGGTGTTGCAAAGCTGTTGACATGTGATTTTTGTTTTTGCTGCGCTTGAATCAAGTTCCTGATGTGCTGTTCCCGGAAACTGAAGAAGTCTGCCAGAGGAAGATGAAAACCACTTCGCGATATTTTTTCCGTTAATAGAGGAAAAAATATAATTAAAAAATCTCATTCGTCGGGCCATGGATTTGGCGATTCCGTCCTTTTTAGAATCTTTCCATGGCTCTCGTCGTCTCGTTGAGTCTATCCTTCCACT
>JAGDQP010021431.1:0-31750 GCA_022664845.1 Lepisma saccharinum
GAAAGGAGAATCAAAATTACCGCATTGAAAATAAATATACAAATATCGGAGACGCGTATCTCATTATTGTTTTTTTCTGAAAATAAGAAATTATAGACTATAGTTCTAATAAAATACATTATTACAAACGCCATAGCATGTTATTTAGGTGAAATGATTTAAAAGCGTATTTTTTTCCATTGAAAAATCTATAGGGCCTCGGAGGCCCTGCATATGCATTTATGTATAATTTTCATACCATGAATCTAAGGGTTAACTTCATGGGTGCCGACAATTATCGATATACCGAAATTCAAATATACTGAAATACCGAACGATGCCGAAATACGGAATAATATTGAAATACCGAAAAATATCAAAATACCGAGAAACAATGATATTTATATGGTATAATTATGGACGTCTGTATTTAGGAGTGGATCCGGACCTCACTCGGGTTGCTCAGAGCACTCACTCCTAGTGCATGGGGACCCCAGTTCGATCCCGGCTCGTGCCATGTCCGTTTTATTGTTGACAAATACCATATGCGTTTGTTCTCTCGGGATTCACCCGTTTTCTTCTTTCCTATTCTTCATTCCATCACTTATTTTATCATTTTTCAACCTGTCTGTGCCAAAGTTGCCTAAAAGCCATAAAATACATTCGACTTCAATGGTTATAAGTTATCACTAACGCCCGATTGCGAAAAGGTAAACGTAATGGTTGTAGACTAAACTATTGCATTACAATTTAATGTTTAAGCCTGAGGTTATCTTAGACTAAATCTAAATTTCGTCTTAGCAATTCGTCTTAAAGGTTCAGAGAGTGTCCTCTCCAATCAACACTAGAATTATTGTGCTTATAAAAATGTAAGTCAAATTTTGGACTGGGCATGTGCTTGGACCCTAGACTGACCCGGTGACCCGATTTAGGTCTCGTCAACCCGGAGGACAAAATAAAGGATATGATTATTTCTTTGTGTTTGAGGGGTGCCCGAAACCGGAGGTGTTACCCTCAGAGCATGATAAATACGAATCTGTAACTCATTTAGTTCTAAGACTTGGTCAAGCGGGTAAAGTTTTAGACCGGGCCACCTATGTGCGGGCCAGGCCGGGTCACCAAAACTGACCTGATTTCAGCTCTGTCATGCTACTTTCTCTATATGTTATTAGTATTATTTTTTTTCATAATTTTAGAAGAATTCGGTATTTCAACATTCTCATATTGTTCAGTATTTTGATACTGTTCGTTATTTCCGTTGTTTCGGTATATTCGGTATATCGATATTTCGATATATTCAGCATTTCGGTATTTTAGATATTTTGGTATTTTTGTATGGGTAATATAGAATTTTAGGTATTCGAAAATATCGATAAGATTTCGGTATATCGATATTTTAACAGCCATACAACACGGTATCTGAAATCTAAATACGAAATAATATCAACAGTTAAATAGATTTTCAATTTTCTTACATATGTCTATGATGTAGTATCCTTTACTATAATTGTCTTTCTGTACAATATTTATTCAATCTACACTCCATTTGTTTTGTAACAAAAACTCTCTTACTAGGATAACACAATAATAGGATATGAATATCCATAAGTCAAAGATACAAGAATCATAGGATAATTCACATATTTATATTTTAATATTCCAACAGTATGTTTTGCGTTAAAGAATAATTTTTATTTTACACAGAACGTGAAATCATTAGTGTATTAAATTGCCGTATGTTTCATTTTCTCATAAGGGAGAGAAATCTGCGCTTTCAAGCCGATGTCGTCAAGGTGGACATTTTAACAAAAAAATTCTGAAGTTGTGAAGATATATCCATATTTGTTTATGTATTTTAATTTTATTATAACTAATGTAGACATTAAATTTCACATTCCCATTTTATTATTATTGCCATATATGTTAATTACAATGTTATAGGCATCTTCCCCAAAATGACTAGACATCTTACGCTAATGTGTGGCGTCAGATGCACATTTTGATAGGTCAGTTTAAAAACCCACATATCCGTTGCGTACAGATTCCGCTTCAGGCACTTCTGTCGATATGAGCATGAATGATCAATACATATTTGTACAAGATCGTGTTTTTATATTTCTTATAATTACTTCACATTGATTTCTAGACCCAAATGTGTGGCATCTTCCCTTAATTCACTACACCCTCATGCTCAGAGAAAAGTTCGCAATTTTTCATTTCGCAGTTATTGAAAAATAACATTTTTTCCATGCATATTTGATAGCTCTACATACAAAGACCACCGAAACGAATACATCCTGAAAATTTGTCGCAGAAATATTAATAAATAATGAAACTAGGAAAAAAAAAACAGAAATATGAAGAAATTGTCGAAAAAAAATCAAAGTCCAAATTTCAGAAATTAAGCAACACAGGCAATTCATAGGAAAAGGAGAGATTTCCTTTTCGCTTGTCGAAACAGTTTACATGTTAGTATTATCTCAAACTGGAAATAGAGGCACATGTCAACTGTAAAAAAATACATTTCACGAACAAAAGTTACTGATATGATGCATACGTAGCATAATCACGTGAGAGCAACTATTAAATTCCACGAAAAGGCGCAAGAAAGATAATGAAATCTCTGTTAACTTTCGAAGTGCAGGCTTTTATTCAGCTATGCACCAATAAATGATGCACATGCGCAGAAATGTAAAAGGTCCTCTTATCGTAACAGCATTTCTAATATTGATCAACTGTATGTTGTCGCCATTTTGATCGCTTATATTCATACACATGGAAAATATTCTCAACGAATGCGGTTTCATATCCCTAATTGAAAATTAAAACACTGATTAAACATGGCATAAGTCCTGAGAGTAACATTTCGGGTTTCGGGCAACGTATTCCTGGAACTCTATTCTGTATTGATATATTATTTTCTTTATGAATGACAGCTTAGTCCAGCTGTCCAAAGTAGCCGTATTTTATGAGGCCTTAGGCTAGCGAATGCAAGGTTGTGGGTTCTAACACTGTAATGGGTGTGGATGTCTCTGTGTGTGCTTTAACTTAGAGTGTAAGAAAGATAAGCGAAAATTAAACGTAATAATCGTTAAATAATTAAACGAAATTTTGTTTTAAAATGTCGATAAAATATTTGACTTCTAACTGAAAATTTCATGTTCACATTTTGTTCAAATTTCGCTCAAATTATTCTTTTT
Source organism: Lepisma saccharinum (assembly GCA_022664845.1). NCBI lineage: Eukaryota > Metazoa > Arthropoda > Insecta > Zygentoma > Lepismatidae > Lepisma > Lepisma saccharinum. Next base: position 3,180 of record JAGDQP010021431.1, read on the forward strand.
CTCCTACTATCCCTGAAACTAAGTGATAGTTGATTTTTGTTATTGAAGTTACTGGACATTTGCAGGCAGCTAAGATTGCCTAAGTTTTCTATTTTTTTTTAAATTTTGTTTTATAGTAAAGCGCCATTTATTCCTTCTAGTCCTTGGTATGAACTGTGTGTTCTAAAAATTTATTATTATTTAACTATTAAAATGAGCTTAAAAGTTAGAACTTACAAAGATTGTATGGAGAATATTAACATCAGGAGTATTTTTTTTTCCTCTGTTTACAAGCAAGGAAATTAACTATTTTGATTCAATTGAAAAAAGAATAGAATTATTCGAAACAAATTAGAAGATTTTCAGAATTCATGCTGAAGTAGCGTGTAAGAATTACATTTGTTTATTTATGAAGCAATCATACTTATTCTTACGTAAAACATAGTTGAAAGGTTTATTGCAGAAGGAGACCTGAGTCAATTTTGCAGAGTTCTGAGAAAAAAATGGTATAAATATTATGGTATAACGTATAAATGTACCGTTTTGGCTCAAATATTCTGACGAGAATAACACCAATAGATTATTTTTAATTCCCTCTAGATCACCACAACATTAATAATAATAATTGAGTATTCTATAAGCTTGAAAAGTGAGTATTTCAAACTGTTACCTTTGAAAATGTATAACCTAAATCGGAGGTTTGATAACGATATTAAAATTAACGTGACAGTAACTCTGATATATTAATAACATTCTGGTACTTATTGGAAATTCGAAACATAATATACATGACGAATTTCAAATATAATATGGGGTAGATTTATAATTAGACGTTTAACTGCTATTAAGCAGATGAATTCATAGAACCTGTTTTTAAAGCTGACATGAAAATATAATTTTGCGCACCTATTTACTGCTTCATCGAATTAAACACTTACGTTCATTCGAATGTCTATTGGTAATGTAAAAACGCCATTCTATCAAAAGTGAGAAAACACAAACAAAAATATTCATCCAATACAAAAACCAATCACGCTTATTTGCATTGCAAATTTTAAAAAAGTATCAATGTTGAGTGAAGACTCGAGGTGGTTACCATTTAATCCGCAAGTTTCAAGAGTAACTACTGCACCACGGAGGGTACTGTCGTCCAACGCTTTAATAAGTATTTATTGGTGCATCGTTGAATGCAAGCCTTCACTTCGAAAGATAAACAGATGAACGAACCCAGAAGCAATGTGGAATCATAGCTAGAATGAGTTGTAGACCCTTGCGTCACAAAATGCGCGTAGTATACAGTAGTACGCACTAGTATGCACTAGTACGAATGCAGCTGAACGTGTTCATCCTGTTCACTCGTCACTAGATTTATACGTTTCCAAACTGTTCAAACTACTCGTGCCAGTGTTCGATTTGTTATAAATTACGAGGGGAGATCTTAAAGCTGCTTGTAAATTTCAACATCTGACCTACTATCTATTTTGGTAGAAACAAAGATTTTATCGCTGGTTGGGAAGATATTCGGAGTCAAGAACGGGAGATGAAATACTCGCGCACAGGGAAGATCCCGCCATTCCCCCGGGAAATCGAACACTGCTCGTCCACTTGTTCCGTTGACAGCATTTGTTGTCCATATTGCATTTTCAAAGATCTCAAAATTTAAACTGCCTTTAGTTTTACTTCTAGAAATTTGATAATACTCTTCTTTCCCACAGTAACATAGATACTACTTTCCGCCATGTTCTTTTTTACTGCTGCGCCATCTACGTCGTGGAGGCTGCGCGATACTCACAAAATATCATGGTACACCAGCAGTTTCATCGTGTTCGAATTACATCTTATTGTTTTACGCCCAACAGTCTCACTTAATTTTAAACGACCATTGTATCTCCCTCATACTCAAGTATGTATTATCATATTCTTACCAGACCAAATTGAAAGTTTATTAAGCTATAAACGTGTGTTCTGTGATACATTTAAAACGGTTCGCTTCTAACATACCTCTCCGCTACAATTGTGTGCTCCTAAAATAGTATTTTATATTTAGCAAAAGGATCAAATAGATTCTTACTGATTTCTCTTGCCTGGATTAAATTATATTATGCAATATTCGCTGAACAAACCAAATTCTCACCTGACAAGCATCTTTGCCACCTTCTGCAAAACCAGCACACATCATACTGTCAGTTATTTCGTAAGGAAAGTATATGGTATCCTTTCGACAATGTTCAGTGTCCATTATTGGAATTTCCACAGTCATGAGAACATTAGATAAATTTCCATTTGGTTCTGTGAGTCCCCAACCAGCTAAAGTTCCATTCACTCCAGCGTAATTAACACCTAAAATTACTGTTTTCTTGAGAAGATAATAAGTAAATGGAAGCTTTTACATGTTAAAATTAAATATTGCGTTCTGCTTTATACATGCTATGAATATGTTTGTATGCGTAAAAGATTGATGGCAAGTAAGGGCTTGAAATTCAGTTGGTGAAAAGGTGTAAAGTGAAAAGAATAATTATAGTATGACATGTTTCCATTTGTTTTTAATTTTAAAACGTAAGTAACCCATACACATAACAGTTATTGTTAAATATAATGCATTACCTGTAACAAACACAATTGGACACAAATACTTTGTAAAGGATAAAGAATATTGAACCAGTTATTTAATGATCAAGAAACAGATACACGGTAATTGGACATATATATATATATATATATATATATATATATATATATACAGAGAGAGAGAGAGAGAGAGAGAGTCTAAATTATATATAGACAAAGGTTTTATTGCCATTTTATTGTACACTGAGAATTTATTAGTTTAAAATAAAACTTCACAACGGAACTCAATGACTAAATCTAATCTCATTTTTCATTGCCAATGAAAGAAAATTTATTTACTTCGAATTCCAATTATTTATTATTAAGTATTTTTAACGTCACACTTCATTGTGATTGAAAATAATAACTTAAAACTTAGGTTTACGTGTCGAATGAATGTAAAGCTCAAAAGTGAAACTTTAAATAGTTTAGACTTGTTTTTCACAATTAATAAAAAATGGAAGTGCGTCATTATATTAAATGTAAACCTAGATACGGAAAACGAATATACAAATATTCTATAAGATATTCGCATTAATATTTCCATGCTAATTCCTGCTAATATTAATTATATTATGAAGAAAATATCGTAGGCGCTGGTTTCAGGAGCTGGTGAATAAGATATAAGGAACCTAGAAAGTATTATAGTTTATGTGACAGATATTGAAAATCATCTCTGTCTATATATATAAACGGAGGCATCGATAGGGTAGGAAAACAATGAAATATCCAACCTAATTTCTTACGAATTTTACTCGGATATATTCGGTACGTGCAAAAGTTCTACCAATTCACGCACTGCCAAAGTAGTCTGTGAGGTAAGTAATCCGCTACCCTATGACATGTCATAACGTGAAGAAGACATGCCATTCAAGTTCCATGGAGAATAAATGTACCACGGAAGAAGGAGGGATGAGGCAGTTTTGTTACTTTCCCAATGATTTTCCGGGTATATAGAAATGATTTGTAACAGATCTAACGTATTAGAAAATGGAATAATTCTACTCTGGAACCGAACTACATCTCCTAAACTTGCTACTGACACAGGATTTCTTTGTAATGCCAGACTGAAAATGTTCTTAGAAAAATTAAGGTTTGTGAGAATTCTGTTCCTTCAAATACTACAAAATTTAATTTACCTTTAGTTGGAAGACATATTGGTCGCATATGAGTGTTAAAGGTAATTGGTCGCTTAAGTTCAATAAGAGCAATGTCATTTTTATATGATACCTCCTCAAAATTTTCGTGCATGATGAACCTTATTGCCGGAACTGTGACGCCAGTATTTAGTTTACCATTTATGTTACTGGCTCCCAATTGAACTTGAACATCTCCAGGTTGGACTCTGTAACATAAATATAAACGATCAGTATGATTAAATAACTCATGATCTTAGTAAAAGATATTAGGAAATTATATTTTGTAGTTCGGTTTCTAGTTTGCACAGAACAAGTAACCAGTCAGATTTTCTCTAATATAGTGCGATTCGAAATCCGTTCATCCCGACAGGCGCAGTAAAAAGTAATGGTACGTACAACGACGTCCAATATTTGTTACAAGTACATATTTGGTAAACACAGAGCTTCTTCATCCAGTGTTTTTATGTTAGTGAAATTATTATATAATCCAGGTTCATTTAAATATCTGCTGTTATACATATCACTTCAGCATTATAAGTTCTTACTTCAAACATTTGGAGGAGAGTCTATCCTACAGAAGAATAAAGAATTCGGAGAGCATATCCTATAAAATCATATATATTGGAAATTACTTCTCTTTAGTATAACCTTAAGAATTTTAAAGATAATTAAGAATTATTAACATAAGTGAGAAAAATATATTTCTATAGATCCCATGCCTCATTGGAAACACATGCAAACCCCTGCTTTTATTTACAAAGACAGGTGGAGGAAGACAGACATACATACATACGGAGAGAGAGAGAGAGAGAGAGAGAAAGCAGAGGTAGAGACAACCAATGATAGAAAGTGAAAGAATTATCAATTGATTCATAATTATTTTTTTAACACACGCATCATAATCTTTCATGTAGCGATGTATGGCGAGGATTTAGAGAAAATAGTCACAAAACAGCCGAAAAGCTTATTTTTTTCACATGTATACTTACGTTTGCTTCTGGAATCTCAATGGTTCACCTAGTTGAGACTGTACATACTCATGTTAAACTCTATAACACCATATGCATTCAGTTGACATCACATGTATGGAGGGTAGAAGGCATGATTTTCAAGAAAAAAGCCGGAAGTACACCCACAGTTTTACTTCAGTGTTATAGATACCCTTAAGTAAATTTAGTTAAATTTCACTGTGTCTTGTAACATAAAATATTACCTTATTAATAATGTGAGTTTACAAAATGTTTATGGTAAACTATATATGTTAACAAAAATGTTCAATAAACAATTTTATTGTAAAAGAATTCAAAGTTGCATCTAAATATCAATGAGTAATTTCGAACTTAAATCTTGCTAAATTAAAAGTCACATTTAATCCATATATCACATGTTTGTGGCTACACTGTAACCAATAACCGTGAAAATAAGTGCCCCCTACCATGAAAATTATACGGTTTACCGCATTTCTAGAATAATGGTTGGATACCATTTTCCTTGTGTCAGGCATGCGCATTGGACAAAACATAATCGCAATTGCGTGTATTGATGGCCCGTCGATTTGGTTGTGTTGTGTGGTGTGTGGTTTCCGAGTGTAATACACTAATACTGTCTGTGATTTCGGGAAAATCAAAATTAAGAAAGGGAATGTATGAGAAAGCGAGATGTTAATTTGTGAACGTTGTACTGTAAAAAACAAAACTTTAGTTGGCTATGTAAAACGCAAGATTTGTTAGAACCATTTCCGAGAACACACGTAGAAATACTTCCGGTACGCTCTCGCGCAGGCGCAGAGCGTCAACTATAAGTAACACAGACAAGCGCTTTTTCGGCAGCTCCCAGCTTAGTCCAGTGGTTCTTATTAACATATTTCTTACTTACGAAAACTAGATGTCAGGGATTTTGTTTAGGTACTTAATCAATCAATGTGACTTTGTTGTCCCATGGGTTTTGCCTATTAATATTCCTCCGGACTTGAGGAAAAATGTTTGCTGTACAAACCAAGCATATTGATTGAGATAGATTATGCATTGACATTGAGTACTTTGATACGCTATCCGGATTTTAATATTTTCCGATAACATAACAGAATGATGTATTATGACTTATTGGCCATACTATGGAATTTGTGTTGACCTCAGAGAATGAAAAACATATTGGATTGTACACTGCTCATTTGTTACGTCAATATAGGATTTTACAAAATAATTATCGGAATGTGCGTTTTGCATTCCTTTTAAAAACCTTAGAAGAACTGTAAATGTTTCTGATCGCACGTTGGTAATTATTTTAGCTTGTAAGTATTTGTTTGACCAGGTCAATAAGAGGGAGGGAGGAGAATTTATTGTTTCGTTCGTTTTTTTAATACTTTGTTTATTCTTTGTTTTGCCTATTTTGGCCGTTTGGGCTTAACATGATGTAAATGTGAGCCGAATTTGCTTTGGTAGTTATTACTTTTTTTGTAGTTGCTTTCTGAAAATGGAATTAAAAAAAATGTGGTTAATGCATCGGGAACCTGATCCGTAGGTCCCGGGATCAAACCCTGGCATGGTTACGTTTTCTCTTTTTTTTTAGAAAAAAAAAAGAAAATTAACTTTATTTCATATATATACGCATTAGGAAATTTAATAAAATTAGTGATTTAATATACCGAATAGAGGCCACTAAACGCTAGGAGCAGGAGTTTATAAATACGAGTAATATCATTTTTCTACTAAATAAACGGTCAGCCATTTTTATGAAAAAAAAAACAATGGCCCGTACATTTTAGATTAATCAATTGTCAGCGAGAGTTGACGGTAATCGGTCAGTAAAAATAAGGCGATTTTTTTACTGTGTACGGTTACATATAGAATTTGATATATCATTTAGTAACGTTATTCGAAACTGGTAGTAGCTCTATAAAATCCTTTTGCGTTATTTGAAACTTTCAGTTTACATTCCTAGTGTGATTTGGGCACATATCCGAAAAGAGGAAACAGTTTCTTGTCATAAACATAGCTTAAATGCTGACCAAGTGGTCGTTTAGTTTCTCAGAAGTGTGAAATGTTTTTATTCATTGGGAATTATGATCCCTAATTGGCAAATTGAGAAGTGATTAATATGTGGCAGCGCTCATCGTTGGAGTAATTTCGCAAAACGCATTTTTTTTACATATCTGGCGTGTTTCAATTCTTAATCAACTTCGAAATAAGACACTTACGCTTCCACACTTAACCCAACGATCCTCCCATTGCTGTAAACATACCTGGGACGCATCTTTAGAACTGCTGTCAACCGCCCCGTCACGTTGTTCATGATGCTCTCTCAAATGTCGAAGCGGTGCCTTTGAGTGTCGATTTTACTTTACGGAAAAAGTATAAGTCATAAGGAGCCGTGTCCGGGGAGTATGAGCTTGGCTTTCTCATACCAAGGAATACTGTTGTTTGCAAGAAAATGTTGGACCAAGGTAGAGTAATAAACTAGAGCATTTTCCTGAAGCAGGTTCCAGGTTTGTGAATCCCACAGGTCTGGTCTCTTGTTACTAACTGAGCCACGTAAGCGAAGGATAAATAATGATAGTATCCCTTCGTAACTGTTCGTCCTTCTGGTACATATACTGTATATGCTGCACGATCCTACGGTAATCAAAGAAATCAGTTAGCATCACTTTGAATTTTTAGCACCTGCCGCTACATTTGAACTGTTTTATTTGTGTGCTTCCTATGGCATCTTCTCGAAAATCTTAATGAAGCTTGAGTATTGTTTCTGCTTGGATATCTCCAAGTTTCTTGTATAGCTTGATGCACCATCTTTGTTCCATACGTTTTGTCATTTTGCCTGAATGGAACTGCAGCGAAGAAGTACCACAAGACATTACACGTAGGTTGCCTTGCCTAATGGCTGTCGATGCAAGTGTGAATCACGCTAGTCAAAAGCATGCATGTAAGGTATATCGTCACACCAGTACTGTGTGTGGTGGTGCCATCCAAAGTCCATTGCTTCCTCCAGAAAAAATATAACGTGGAATACTTTTCAGACAATCCTTATATATCCTCTATACTACTTTTTTGTTCTGTTCATTTCTTATGACTGGCAGCTTGGTCTGGTCGACGCTGGACTTCTCACTAAACGGCACGTGTTCGAATCTTGCTTGAAATACCAGTTTCCTCTTTCACTCCCAATATCGCTGCCTGCTGACCTTTTCCAGGAATGTTCTGAATATTTTTCTCAATGATCTTTATAGTTATGGGTTTGCATCTAAAATGATTCTTGCTCATCAAGTAAAATATCCGTAACATGACTCAATATATTTAAACGTTGAAACACACGACTTTTACTTTCATAGATGTGACATTTTTAGAGTGTACTGCAAAACTCGCACACTGTGATTATTGAGCTCACTGCGTAATGCGTGACAGTCATAAATACTGGCTGTTGAGAATATATCACGTGGAATTTTCTCCAAAGGATAAAGCATACTTTTGAAGATAGTGTTGCGCAACGTTTTGATCACACTGTGTTTACCTTCACTATAACGAATCACTCTTCAAGTCCAAAATTCGAGATATTTTAGTTACATACTAGAAATAGTTTCAATGCTTACTAGTATCATTATCAAACTTGAGATATATAAAACGAAATTAAAAGATACAGTATACGCGTAGAAATTTATTATTTTAGTAAATGGGTCCACGGAACAAAATTCACTATTCAAGGAAACCACAATATAGTTATAGTGTATAATTAGTGTCTGAGTTGTTACGTTATTAAAAAAATAGAATGATATTTGTGTTTCCATATAATAAATTAACTTATTTCTGTGTGTATATTTCCAATGGTGCCAACATGCTATTCAGTAATTTAACGACTTCTTAAAAGCAAACATACTGATGAGGCAGAAAAGATTTTTTTCCTCCATCATGATTTGAATGTTAATGTATGTACACATGCAAATTTTGGCCACTCGAGCGCAATTACTTTGGGAAATATCGATGATATAAAAATCAAATTCTGTCTGTGGAAGGTGATTAAAAAAGTGTAGAAATACCATGGTGTACTTAAATTGCTGAAAAAAATTGAAGATGAATACACTGTAATAGGTACTTTAAGTAAGGCGCTAACCGTTGGAAAGTATATTCTTCATAGCCGCCATCTTCAAGTCCGCCATATGGAATTTCGATTGATTATCTTAAATAGGAAGAGGGTCGTGTGATATGTCATTCTGGGCTAGAATTTTCCAAGATATACATTTCTGAAGTCAGTTTTGTCGTACATGTATTATTGTGAAAAATAAGGGTATATGTCACTTCTCTGGGGTAATGATGTATTAGTTTAAAAACACCCATTTGGTTTTGAAATAACGGTAGAAATGAAACCCACACTCATACAAATACGTATCTATAGAGCACTATATACAGGAATAATTTGTATAGTTTTGGTTTTCATTTCTTTCTTTATTTTTTTTAAATGGGTGTTTTCAGGCTAATGTATCATTACCACCAGAGAAATTGTATAAATCCTTATCTCTGACAACAATACTTTTACGACAAAACTGACTTCAGAAATGTGTTTCTCGGACCATTCTAGTCCAGAATGACATATTACACGACCCTCTCCTTATTTGAGAAAATCAATCGAAATTCAACATGGCGGCCATGAGGAATATACCCTCCATCGGATAGTGTCTTCCACCAAGTACCTATACTGTGCATTCATCTTCCATTTCTTTCATTAAATTATGAACATCATGGTATTTCCACACTTTTTATCACTTTTCACAGACAGAATTTGACTTTTATATCATCGATATCTCACAAAGTAATGGCGCTCGAGTGGCGAAAATTTGCATGTGCATATACTTGGATATTCCAATCATGGAAAAGATATATTTAATTCTTTTCTGCCCCATCGGTACGTTTGCTTGTCGGTAATTATTTGCCTATTACGTGACTGTTTGTACAGCCCATGACGGTGAATTTACATGAAAATATTTCTGACATGAGTTTTATGATTTTATGTTTAATAATTTTTACTGTGGCATTAAAAATACGTTTGAAATAACTAATGAAAAGCATTGACATTTCATTAAAATATTGTCCATGGTGTCTTAATACTTTAACGCTGTAACTCTGAAAGTTAGTGTTGTTAACAAAAACGTTATGAGGAAAGCAGCAATTGTAAAGAACAGAAGCACACATTAAAAGGTGAACTGAAAACAATAGGATGTTAGAAAACACGTGAAAACGAAATACCATTTTCAGTTTGTTTAACATTCTCAGGGTTTCGTGTGGAGAATGAAAACAGCTGAGTTTCGTGAGGTAATAAAACCACCAATGTTTGAGCTTAACATAATTTATGAATCATGGACAAATGCACATAACTAGTAAATAAAGGAAAATTTTTAATGGCAAAGTGATATGCCAAACGATTACCCAGTTAAACAATGTGCTCCAGTAACTATGTATTTGTCGCTTAGAAGTGTGGAACCGCAGGCTGGCTTTCCTTTCTCAATGAGTAATCCAAGCCATGGGTACTGATCGGCCCTGCCCTCCGTACCTCCTACGATTTTCATCTCTTCTTTCGAAAGACCGCATTCTGGAATAAAGTGTTCTGATTAAGATATCCTATAAAAGAACAAAATATACCAGTAACATCCGAAGGAATTTTAATGAATGAAAGCACTTCAGTTAGTTAGCAATTTTAGTCCACAACATAATTTTCACGATATATATTATTAAGTATTAGAATCTAGTGGCATACTGTTCCTTCAAGTCTCAAGTACGATAGAAAATAAGTGTGAGTGTGGTATCAAGGAGAAATAATTATTATTATTGTTTATCATTATTAACGAACGATACGATACGAAGATAGATACGAACCCTCCAGATACAATGGATCATTGTAATGGTGTATTATAGTATTAAATAGAATGGTTACCAATTATAATAGACTAACTATTGAGTGAACTGTTCTAGGTGATGTACTCGGATGATCTACTACGGTTGTATTCACCTGACATACAATATATGATGTTTTGTTTACTTATCTGTCCTATGTTCTGTATATGATACTTTTATTATGTTTACTATAATATTCATTATAAAAATATTATGTATTTCTCACGCTGTATTCATATCACATCTGAAAAATAACTTCAATGTACTTAATAATATTGCTGTATTGGCAGTATTGCTGTCCTTTGTACTTAAGTAAAGTATGATTATGAATATTTTGAAGAATTTGGTAATTAGAACAAATCAAATTAGTGAAGTATTAGGGTTCTGGTTGTCCGTACGTAACTATATGCTCCACATTGCAAATCTAATTGATCACGACGTACTCATTGCCGTCAATGACACGTCTAACCATAGCATTACACCTATAGGAAGTTCGAGCAGTTATCACATATCATGTTTGCACATAACTGTAGTAGATGAATATTATTTATTCATTATCAGAGTTTAATTAATTTAAATTTCGAATTTTGTATATTTCTTAATGTCATTTTCCAGTATTTATTTAATACTTATATGATGTTTTCTGAATTGTCTAATTCGTAGCATTAGAACAAGCTTCATTCTTTAATACAATATTGATAAAATTGGAGGTACTGAAATATTCATTAGACATGCAGTCTTATGTGGAGCATAAGTCCGTTTAAGAACTTGTTAAATAGCAATAGTTCTTCAATCTACATTAATCAACGTATTTATTCCCTTTGCCATAAACGATACTTGCCATAAGATCTAGTTAGCATTGACGGAACTTTCTTCCATAACTCAAACTATTATTTTATATTGTAATTTTATTACAAAGTACCGTTCAACTTTATTTTAATCTGAACGGAATTAACCATAGCAAAACTATTTCAATTACACGAAATCACAATATAACCTAATTAAATCTACACCAATTGCAATAAACTCAATAAATTGAACATCTAACTAGAACAGATCTAACTTATCGTCACTGTTCATTGTATTCGTTGATAAATATTTTTAAGTAGCTATCACGTTCATATCATTCTTAATTTCTTGTTAAATTTTTGTATATCTGTATTTTCAGATCATACTGAAAGCACCTTCATTTCTTCTTCTTTCTCTTCTTCCAATTTGGGGATAACAACCATGTATTACAGGACGAATTCCCTGTAATTACATGCACTGCTTCATCAGAATGTATTGCACTTCTGTTACATCGGAATTCTTCGAGTTTTCGATTACTTGCACAGAAGTCTGTATATACTTGCACATCGTCACATTGGAACTCTTAGTTCTAACCAGTTCTTCCATTTGTTCATATATTTTTGGAATATCACATGATCTGCATAATAAACGTAATCATATATTTAATCATTTTAGTTAACTGTGATGAATAATCGTCTATTACTTCATCTTCACTTTGAGTTGAAACAACTAATACAATCCTACCTATTTTTCATTTGTAGTAACCTTTGTTCACTGTTTCCTGTAACGTGTCTTTCAGCTACATTGCAACCTTGTGTTCCGCAACTCTCCTCTACCATTTGTTGTGGTTTCCGTTGCTGCAATAACTCTTCAATTTCTGTACTTTCTATATCTTTTTATGGCTTTTCCACTAAACTACTGTCTTCTTGATATTGGACTTGCGAAGAACTACAATGTGTGTTTAGTGCCAACTTTGATTGCTCCACACAATGTATTTGTATGTAACTTCTTGCATAATGAATATATCACTTGTAACTAATTAGCTATATTTTCTACTTTCTGAGCTAATTCGCTAATGGAAACTTTACCATACTGCTAAGTTTGATCCAACTTGTTACAATAATTTTGTTGGTAAACACTCTGGTTTTCTTTCAACTGTCCTATAACGCTTACAATATGTAGATCTTATTGTTTGTTACTTGCTACATTGTTTGTTTTTTTATCCTTGAAACTCATTACTTTTAACTGCACATGCGTATCCAGTGATGAGCGTTGGAATATTCCTAGGATACTGCGTTAAATGCAGAACACTTTTATGGAATGCGATGACACAATTCACATTTGGTTAAAAACAAATACATTTTGTAGCGCCAGACATTGCGTTATTCACTGATTGGTTTAAACTGTCAATTACGGACACCAATGCATATTAAATATATTTCAGTCATATCAAATGACGCAACTATTATATTGACATAAATGACACACTACATAGGAAACTGTTAGACTTACATGTAAGAACACTTTGTACTTTATGTTATGGTAAACACAAATGAATGTTCAATTATATTATTTACTGCTCATTTTTAACGTAATTCTCTTAGCCTCTGTGATAAGTTTGTACATGCCATTTATGTTTCGATACAACTATTTTTAACATGTTACTAATAATGTCACATTGTTATCACTTTACCTTAATAGTTGATATGTTTTCAAAGTGTAAAATGAGTATCTTACTTCAGACTGGTTTCAAATTTTGCACTCGTCTTGCATTGGATTAAAATTTATGTTTGTGGCATTTCAAATGGCATCCGCTTTGGAATACATGGCTAATCATTGCTTATTTTCATCAGTCTTACTCTTCATTTTGACTACATACCGGTACTGTATTTACTCTATTACGCGACATATTTTTTCGTCCTCATTGATAGTTGAAAATGTTCGTGCTTGTCTTCGACTGGATTCCAAACTATAATCTTGTGATTAGTTGTCTTTTCTCTTAGACACTCTGCTAGGAAGTCATCCTTCAAGAACATACCTCGAATATGTATTTTATCAAATCCTCGGAACGATATCAGCCAATGTCGATCTGTATCACGCAATGACATCTTCAAACAGTAATATTTCCCTGTAATTAATATTTTAATCTGTCAAGAGTTTTTACGTTTTCTGGATGAAGTACAACACATTTCTCATGTTTTCGGAATAACTTTGAATGTCGAAATATCACACCACTCCAATGTCGATCGATGTTTAACCAAAACGGCCAACCATAATCGAAATGCGTGTTATAGGTCCGGTATCGGCTTGATATCCTTGTGCTGCTTGAAAAGGTTTAATAACTTGTACAAGACTGATGGAACTACTTGCAGCAGTTGATGCACCCAATCAAATCCACCATCGACCGAGTGTAAAAGTATTGTTCCAGCACTCAACGCAATTGTTCCAATCCAAAGAGAGTTACTGTTTGATAAGCTGGTACCAGGGCTTAAACACATCAATGAACCATCGTGTGTTAGTGACTTAACTTTGCTTATGTTCATGCAATCACATCAGGCATATAGCGGGATTATTTGGCATCTTCACTTACGTACCTTCACTCCACCCATCACGTCCGCTCTATATCCCAGTCTGTGCCAAATATGCCTAAAGATTATCCATAAATTGAATTTTCCAAGTATGTGCTTGTTCTTCGCACCTTAATTAGCAAGAGTACGTACAGGTGTCCTACTTCAAAGTTTTTGCTATTGAGTACTGCCTAATCTTACCTACAGTTTTGTATCACTTTTTGTCCCTCCACATAGCCTACAAGAGCTACCGTCTTCCGATGGACGATAAAGTCATGAGATTCGTTTCGCATGATTGTTGAATGTCTTTCCGTGGATTCCCTCGTATTTTCATACTCTTACCTTGTACTTCATACAACCCTTCCTTACACCTCATAATAATTTATTTTTACCGAGATACTTTCATTAATGCCTTTGTACTACGACGAGGCAACAGCCTATTTCCTGCCATACCATTGCATGGAAGTTTGTATTTTTTGCGTCTAGGGGTTGTTCCTGGGGCCCGAACTGCTCTTGTTCTACTCGACAATATTTATTTGGGTATCTTTGGCACATTTTGCATCCCAAACTAATGTTCGAATTTTTTTCTAGCTGTGCTCTAGTTCATGCGGCATCTCTCCTCATTAAATTTGCGGCTTCTTTTCTCAACATGTAATGTAATGTAACAGATATGTAATATCTCATTATTATTCTGGTAGTCTCTATGCGTTTCACTGCTGTCTGTTAATTGCATGTAGCTGAGTAGGAAAACACACCATTTGTCATTTTGTTACAACATGTTTTCAATTCGTGCTTCAAATATGCAGTTCCACTTACGTTTTCTAAATTTCAGCACTTGGTTCTTGTAGTACTTACAGCACCAACTGCTTTTTCTATTATTTCTCGCAAGCTACTGACCGGTGGTTATATGACGTCGGATAAAAATGTGTGGTTCCATGTGCTCAGAAACTAGTGTTACCATCTGTTGACTGGTTTTGAAGATACTACAAGTACAACATCTCTCTTTAACTTACCTTATATTGTGGCTCTGAATTTGTTAGATATAAATTGTAATATTATTAAAATATACAGTATGCATAACTTTTATTCTTGAATAAGAACAAATTTTAAACAAAATTGATTTACCGTAAGATAAATACGTACCACAATTCGGAGCTTTTCTAAGCCCAATGTTCTGTGACTGTGATGCTCCATAATCTGCAACCTAAAGTTGTTAATTTTAGTACAATTGAATCTGGAAATATTAATATTTTATGTGTGGCTTAGACTTTGAACAATCGTTTGATGTGCAATATATCGATGTTCAGATTAAAATTACCCTTACAGTAAAAGTAAATTACTCCCGGTAAAACAAAGCTCTAAGCCTCTAATTGTATACGTTGTTTCACAATTTTAATTTAAAGATAAAAGTATATTTAAAAACAACGTAATAAACATGTTTTATTTCAACACTGTTTCCTTAGAATCACCTCGTAGTTCCTTGGCTAATTGTTTGTTGTCCAGGGACCTGTTTTACTGTAGCAGCTAATACTTACCGTTGCATAATAATGTTATGAATGTTAATGATGTTGGTGTAATTATCGGAGCTGAAATTGTGAATTAAAAGAACAAGCATCACTGTGTTATGAGTGGTTGCCAAAGCTGAGGGCAGATGCCTGTTCATTATTTTAATTACGTTTAATGTTAAGTGCGTAATGTTAAGTAGATTACTCAGACGTAAGGGTTTACTTTAGATAGTCTCCTGGCTACTATAATGAAGAACGAATTCATTATAAAATTATAGAACCTATTATAAAACTGAATTAAACAACGAATTTACATTTGCCTACCCTAATTATACCCACATAACTTAAACTAAGACACTAATCACATTTTTCAAGTTGTGTACCCATAGTCTTGCTGAGAGATACTATTTAAGAAAATTATTACCGGTTGTCATTTTTTAACGCATGAAATATAGAATGTGTTATTTATCTTAGGAAGAGTTACAGCAGAATATTCAAAGATTGAACGTGTAGCATTTTAGGTCGCATCCTACATCATAAGAATTTGGAATTTCAATGTAAACACCCGTAAGTTCCGCACAAATATCCGTAAACAAAAACTAAATATTTATATTATTCTATAAAATGTAATAAACAAAGATAAAAATATATTAGTGATCGTTACTAATGTTGATTTACTTTATAGAGTGGTATATCATTATGCAATGTTTGCTTGTAAAATCTGATAATAATTTCAGTTTCGCGAGTTGTAACTTATAGAAAGAACATGTTGCGGTTCTAGTATAACATAAATGCATTAACTTGTACTGTACGAATTCACCAAAAATATCAACTCGCAATTTATATTTCGACAAATTATGTGTCACGTAGATGCATTGGTATGTAGAATTACAATTTTATTCCAGTTAAGATAAATTAGGAACAATTGAAAAGGAATGATATAACTTCACAAGTGAAATGTTTTGCTTGAGACACAATATGATATTCAAGCTTTTGATATATTTTATTTCAGAATAAGTTAAATTGTACAAAGTAATTCACAGGAATGCACCAATATTAGCAATAAAGAGTAGTACAAGCATACACGTTTACATTACAAGGCTTATAGCTTACATTTAGTAATATCGGATCCGTCTCCGTGTAGATTAATGAAGTTTAAAAGTTGAAGTTTCATATAATAAATGTGGGATGTTTAAGAGTGTACGTACATAATATTTTTGCAGCTTCTATCAATTTACTTCAAAAACTATTTCAGAAAAGTAATCTGTATTCATAAATAGCTACGCATTTTTTTCTGTATTTGAAGAAGTTTCTTGGCTCGCCGCTAGATGTCTCTGAATACAGTAGCTATTTCTTAAAGATCCTGGTAAACTAAAGTTCTCTGGGTTCAGTATTTTCTCTTAGCTTATCAGGATGCTTAAGAAAATGAACTATTGAGCTCAGCGACATCTAGCGATAAGCAAAGAAACTTATTCGAAGCCAGAAAGAAATGGATCTGAACTAATACTTCTATACAAAGACTGAAAATGTATTAAAATTCAGCTATTATTTATTACATACAGCTCAAAACAATAGCATTAGTTCTACCATTTAATGACGTACAAAAACCCAAATAAATAATGATTAAATAATTATTAGTCCTAAAGATAATAAAGGCTGTGTTTTTATTTCTTCTATCAAACTATTCGTTTCGGACTAAATCGATAAAACTGTTCTTCGAAGGTGACACGAAGTTCCACAATCTTCCCCGACGGTTCATTTGAATTACTGGACACTGCAGTGACCCAATTGGTTAGTAGATCACGTTAATTACTACGTATTTACATCGTAATCGATCTAGTGAAGTTCTATGGATGTGGCGTACAGTTCCCGGTAAAGCGAGGTCCGCTTCTTTCAGTGGATTCCGTATAAGACTGGAGCCCGTGATAATACAACTAGGAGCAAACGTCCTAACATCTAGACCGGCGGTGGATCTGTGACTCATTTATTCAAGTCTAAAAAGTAGCAACTTTACTAAAGTTCGGCATATTATTTTTTTTAATCTAGCATTTCATATCGCTCTTTTCTTCATTTTAGATTTTTAAGCGTATTCTCTGGCAACAAATTTCGTGCTAAGTTAATGCGCTACTTTCACATCTGAAAGTCGTGAAAAATGAAAGTTATTGTATAAGTCTGAAGTGATGCATAATATTAGCTTACGATACCATAAAACAAGTGCACTATGTGGTCCCATGAATTATTTCCTATGTCGCTGGGGATACACATGTCTTTTTAAATATGTTTGTAAAACTGTAACAGAGGTCAGACCTTCATGATCGAATTATTTACCACTAAAAAATGGATATCGATTATGTTGCATTTTTAAAATTATTTCTCTATTCTACTTGAGAATTAAATACATATTTATAGAAAAAAATGATGCAGGTTTGCAACAGAATGTAAAACATATCCTTTGTTATGAGAAAAAAGATAAATATAATAGTGAATTAGATTGCTTACTGAAGTTAATATTGTAGTTAGTTGACTGGTTGTGTTTTTATAGTAAGGGTTCTCGAAGTAAATAATGAGAAGGGGTGAGGATTATTTGAAATGTTAGAACTCAGTTTACAATACCTATACTGTATTTCTAGTGTGACCTCCTGTTACATGATGACTGCCGTTACAATATCTGTGACCTCCTGTTACTTACCAGTGACCGTTGTTACAGTGGGTGTGACCTCATGTTACTTATCAGTAACCGCTATTACAATGGTTTTGTCCTCCTCTAACTTACCAGTGACCACCGTTACTTTGATAGTGACATTCAGTTAGCTGTTCATGACACCCGCAACTAGTATCTTGATCAGTAAACTGGGTTTGTAGACCGTAAGTATTTGATTATTTACTGAAATTTTGAACTAAATATGTTAAATGAAATATTTTCTGCATGCGAGGGTCATTTCATAAGTATGCACAATATATTTTTGTGACTTACACGTTTATTGGTTTGAGAGGATCTCTTTACAGGCCTTCAATATAATCTCCCTGCTTGGTAATGACGGATTCCCAACGTCCGGGTAGTTTTTGTATTCCATTAAGAACGCCATCTTTGTCAAGCTGTAAAATGATTCGAGCAACGGGTGCAGAAACCTCTTCCAGACATGGAACCCGACGTCCACGCATACGTTGTTTAAACTTTGGGAACATGTCGTAGTTTGGTGGACTCATGTCCAGACTGTAGGGAGCATGAAGTAACATTTCCCAATCGTATTGAATCTTTGTTTCAGCACCGTTGCGTTGTCCAGACGTGTCTGCTTCTGTTCAGCAGTCAAGAAGTGGGGGACTAACCGGCAGAAATTTTTCTCTTCTGTAAATCACATGTCAGAATTCGGTATACTGACGCAGACGGAATCCCTGTGATGTCAGAAAATTCCTCTCATGTCACACGGCGATCTTGTTCAAGTGCATCTGCCACAAACTGCACACTCCTTTCATCGGTTGATGATTTCGGCTTTCCTGGTCTTGCATCATCATTTATGCTCACACGACCAATACGGAAACGAGTAGCCCAACGAGAAACTGTACTAGGGTCCACTGTTGTCTCACCACAAACTTCAAATAAGGCACTGTGAATTTCTGTGGGTTTTTTGCCATGTAAAACTTAATCTTTATGTACGACCTCTGATCTTCAATAGACACATTCCCCGAGACACCTGCCATCTCCATTTCAAACACTTGTCACAGCCACACTGTGTTGACTAGAGCGCGCACATGTCCTGCTGCCTCAAGACCTCAGCTCCAACTGACTAAATGTTTACCTCGATTTCATCATCCACTCTACAGTGTTGCTATAGTGTGTATTATTTATGAAACGACCCTCTTATATTTTGCTCAATAGTTACAATATTGGAAGCTACAAAATAGTTTAATATTGTAATGTCCCACGTGATTGAGCACGAGTTTCACATTCGCAGTGTAAGCATTGTAGTAATGTAAGTACTACAAATAGTAAACATGTGTAAAATAAGTGACGCAGTGTAAATAAACAGTGCTATACAAGCAAGCAGATGATAACACCAGTTTCATCAAAGAATCAACAGACGGAGCCAGTATCAACAGAGGAGGAGCTTGGAGGACCATATCGCAGGAGAGCTATAAAAACCCTGACGCAAACTTATGATTTATCACTCATTTGTATAGGTATGCCTCTTCCCTCTACCTTAATTCTAGCATACACAGTTAGCTGCTTATTGGACTGGTAAGCTCCTTCTATCCTGCACACACAGTTAGCTGTCGGACTGATGTGCTGATTCTTAACCTGCACATACAATTGGCTGTGGGATTGGTGTGCCACCTAATTCAAACCTCGTACACAATGGTATATCCCTGACACAGAGTTGGATATGGACTGGTGTCTTCCTTACGCATACAGTTAGCTGAGGACTGATGCAACCCCTATCCTAGCTCATATCCTTGAGGCATCTCACCCGAAGAAGAAGAAAACATAAGAGTTACGTTATAACTCGTCCATTTGTAAATAACCTAGTATGGGACGCACTTTTTGTTAAATTATCGGAATTTATATTTATTTTGTAATAAAACTACTGAGGGGTAAAATTCACAACTTCTGTGTATGTTACACTTCATGCACTTCATTAATAAATGATTGACTTCATGTTATATCATGATCCATATCCACTCTTGAGTCTGCAGTTCTGTTACCAACACATCCCACTCCGTCAGCTGCACCTTTTCCATGCCCACTCGCCGAAAAGTTCCAAGTCAAATACTTGACGGTTGGAAAAGAAAATTCACGAATGTTTTCAGAAAAAACATGTTAAATTTATTCTTGTATTGTGATGTTGGTCCATCTGACCAAAAATATATAGTGTCGATATCGGAATGTTTTTCGGATATGTCTTTCAGTACTGGAGTTACATTTACTCATACAGCGTGAGCTGCATGATCACCACTTTCAGATACTGTGCAATACGAAGTGCTTTCTACTTTACAAATACTTTTATTTCATTTGTACACAACTACAATATGTAAGGACAGATACGTTTTTGTTGCACCGAAGTGTATGCTTTGCACTTAGTCTGAATTTTGTACATTGATAATTTTCTGAAAAACAGACACGAACAATAGCTTCATTATACTTTAATTGTTCCCAGAGCACCTCCGTCTCACGCTGCTAATATATAAACTGGAAGATATATTTTCTGTGGGTTGCGAACTGACTTTCCAATTCAGAATAAAATTTAGTCACATTAGAGCTGGTTACCTCAATTATACTTGGAGTTCTTTTTTTTTTTTTTTAATTTTATTGCCAGAAATGTATTTTGGCACAAATTTCCACTCAGAATGAGTAATTTCTTTGTTGTTCTCAGAAGTGACTCCAGCTGCTCCAGGAACATTAAACTCCGAAAATCCTGGAGTTTCAATATGACTTTCAGCTGTGCCAGTATCCTCAATCTGTTTGTGTGGCACAGTCGTATATTGTTGCTACTTGAACTTCATTTTACCGTCGCATCTTTGACAAGTTCCGAACATGCACTCTTGTCTCCTTTGGGAACACATACTTTTCCCATCATCACACACGATACCAAGCTCCTTAGCCCTTTTGTGGATGTTTCATATTAGCACATAGCAAACAAAGGCATGTTTTCCTATCTGAAGCTTTGTAGAAACCACGTAACATGGTTTCAATGTTCTGAAAGTTTCCTAACATATATAATTATTTGGATACATTCAAAGATTTTTTTTTCAATTTTTTTTATTGTATCTAAAAATAACTCTTTCTGACGTTGCTCTCCTTTATTACAAATAACATCTTTCTTTCCAGGACACATTCTTGAATTTGCTTCATCAAGATAAAATATAACACAAGTTTTCCCATAGCTGACTAAATGGTATTTTTGGCACTCCATGTGCGTTTTACTATTCTGCTTACAATTCTTCTGTAAGATCTGTAACTTATTAGCTGATCGATCTGATTTTTGCAGCAATACATTTATAGTTTCTTTGTTGATATAATTTGGAATAATTTTTCCTGTTCTTTGTTGTTACGTTTTATTTTCTTCTTCACGTCTGCGAGGTTCAATACAATTGATTCCGTGAAAATGAGTCGTTTTCTTAGTGCACTCGGAAGTTTGTACCCACGAGCTAGATTTCAAAACTTACTGGTAGAAGAAGATATTCTCATCTTTAAACGCTGTAATCGCTTTATATACTTATTTGCCAACCTTTCACAACTTTTGGTTTTCTAGTTTACTCTGCAATGCTGATACTTGCTTCATTCAGCTATGTTTCTTAATATTTATTTATTTATTTATTCAAAACATAACACAACAGGCAATATGCCTAATTACAGTGCTTGCGTGTGCATGATAGTAATTACAAGATACAAGAAACAATCATATTACTTCACCTGCAGTTCTTTTAAATTCTTTGTAAGTCATTCCAAATATATCTACATTAACTTTAGGTTCAATTTTGTTGTAGAAAGCACTCATTCTCCAAATTGGGGATTTATATAGAATTTCAGTCCTTTGCTTTTTGCAATAGAATGTCCCATTATTACCTAATCTAGTTTTAGTGTTCGGAACTTGAATGAAAATTTTCGGAATTAAATCAATACAATCAATTTGATTGTGTATTAATTTGTACAGGAGTATTAAATCATTTAAATGCCTTCTTCGTTCCAAAGTTTGTATGTTAAAATTGCTCACTAATTCCCTGCATGATATGTATGCAGGATATAATGTGGTTTTTCTATACATTAGTAATTTTAAAAATTTACACTGGATTTTCTCTATTGCTTTAACATATTTCTGAGTGTTCGGAGTCCATATAATACAGGCGTATTCTAGCTGAGATCTCACGTAAGAATAATACAATTTTAGAAGTGTTGAGTCAAGATGGAGATCCTTGCTAAAACGATAAATATACCCAAGATTCCTGTACGCATTGTTAGTGATCATTTCAATGTGACGCCCGAAGTTTAATTTTGGATCGAAAACAACTCCAAGATCTTTAACAGTTTCAGGTTTCGATAGATTTACTCCATCAATCGAGTAGTTGTACTCAACATACTTTTCTTTCCTTGTAAAAGATATGGAATTGCACTTTTTTGTATTAATTACAAATTTATTCCTGTCGCACCACTCTTTGACATTATCTAAGTCCTTTTGTAGTATGGCACTGTCCTCAATTGATTCAATTCTAGCGTATAATTTCAGGTCATCCGCGAATAAGAGAATATGGGAGTTCTCGATACACTCAGATATATCATTAATAACTAAAAGAAATAATAAAGGGCCGAGGTTTGAACCTTGTGGTACTCCGGACAGTGTCTCAAAATATTCTGAAATATAAACTTTAAAAATTACTGCCTGCTTACGTTTACGTAAATACGAAGTTAATAATTTTATGGTTTCCGTAGAAAAGTTGAAGAACGTAAGTTTGCGTAGCAAAACATCGTGATCAACCAAAATCAAATGCTTTACTGAAATCAGTGTATACGACGTCTACTTGGCCTCCGTTATCTAGCTCAGTTGCAATGAAGTCAGTTACAATTGCTAAGTTTGTTGAGGTTGACCTATTTTTCAAAAAGCCGCTGATGTGGTGAAAGAATGGAGTTTACATGATTCAGTATTCGCCTATATATAACACATTCATATACTTTTGCAAACGATGATAAAATAGATATTGGTATGAAGTTTTCGACGTCTTTAGCATTTCCGGATTTTGGAATAGGACAAATTAAACTTTCCTTCCATTTGTCAGGGAATACACAAGTTCTAACAGATAGATTTAATAAAATATAAAATTGATATTTTAGAATCTCAGCACAACCTTTTATTATATAAGGTGGAATTTCGTCCGGCCCGCAAGTTACTTTAGGTTTTAACATTTTCATTGCTTTCTCAATTTCTTTCATTTTAATTGCTTTTATTTGCAACGTGTTTAAAAGTTCACATCTAGGGTTGTCTGACAAAATTTCAGATTTGTACTGGGGTGTTACAGTTCTAAATACAAATTGAAAATAATGTGCAAGAGACCTAGATACTTCCCTGTTACTTTCTAGCTCTTGGTCTTTGTATTTCAAAGAAGTGGATGAGAGATGTTTTGTCTTACTTTTAACAAAATTCCAAAATTCCAGATTATAGTTTCAATTCTTATTACGTGCAGTGACAATAAAATTGTAATTAGAATTGAATGTGCTATTTTAGAAATTGACCTAATTCAGTTTACGGTGATTTCTATCTGCATTTCACTGCACTTAACACCAGCATACCAACCGGGAGGCGGGGTCAGGTTCGGACCCGAGCTTTGATTTTTGTTAGTTTCTGCATTTTTCAGGGTCAAATTTGTCATTTGACCTCATATTGCTTATTTTTATCATGAAATTTAACATCGTTATCCCCACAAATTAATGTTTGTAGATAAATTAGGTTGGTTCAGAAAAACTCGGAAATTTTTGTTAGAAAAATTGTCAAATAATGCTATAAAGCAAAACATTTTCACTAGATGGGGGCGAATGTCCTCATGCCTCTCTCAGGATTCACCACTGCTAGACAAATTACGCCGGTTAGGAAACAAATCGAACCATTTTCGTGGATAAATTGTTCAAATAATGCTACAAGAAATAAAACTCCGGGCCCCGCCCTCCTTTGGTGTTTATCGATTAAAATTTAGCCTTGATATGGGACTGTTAAGGCTAAGTAGTTTCCCAAGCTTCTCTGAATTTAATAAAGCTGCTAATGAGATTCTAAAATATGTTAGGAGATAAATACAACCCTGTAATTCACTCCACAACTTTGATATTTCTACGTAACTTTTCATTACTAATTGCACTATTTAATTCTATATATCTTTATCATAAGAAAGAACCTTCAAATTGAAACATGGC
This sequence comes from Lepisma saccharinum, assembly GCA_022664845.1. Classification (NCBI taxonomy): domain Eukaryota; kingdom Metazoa; phylum Arthropoda; class Insecta; order Zygentoma; family Lepismatidae; genus Lepisma; species Lepisma saccharinum. The sequence continues at coordinate 27,531 of JAGDQP010021431.1, forward strand.
GTATCGACAGTCACGCAGAGAAATATTCAATTCGTTACCGCTTTTACAGTGGCCGCCGTTTCATTTCCTGTAGGTAGCTTCACCTGTCTTCCACACGTGGGTTTCATCGTGCTGTCCCCTTCAGTTATTATAATACTTGCGAATGTGATTTTTAAAACTAGTAGTTTTATTTACATGCAGGAGTAAACTTTTTCTTTAACCAAACGACCGTTGTTAAGCTTTTAAAAATCATGAATGATTTTTTAAAATATATTTTGCACTTACCTGTCAACTGATTGCTTAACTTCTCGATTCAACAGAAGTCACAAATAACATACGCCATCTTACTTCACTTCAAAGTGTTGCCAGTTCTGAACATGTTGTGTTCGGTGAGTAGTGACATCATTTGATAGTATGACCTCCGTTACTCAAAAATATCGAGACATGACTTTGAGGGTGACTGGTACATAAATTCTTTACGGAGTATAAATTGTAGATAATTTTATATTCCAATATGTTTAGTCCGCTTCTAGAGCAAAAAGCATACTTTGAATTCGCTGTTTAATTTCAATAATTTTTTTAAAAAAATATTTTGTGTAGCGGGAGAGGTGATCTCCGGTACATTTCATAAGTTTATTGTTTCACAATTAACATCTTTGGAATATTTTTCGTCGTCCAGTTCACTGTAAAGGTGAGGGTACCAGTGGGGATTGTAAATCAAAGCAAATCTCCTTTACTTTACAATTATCTAATCCTATCGAACTCTGGGACTGAAAGTGGCGTATTAACTTAGAAAAAAGGGGTAATTTTCTAACGGACGATTTTTATGTACAGTGAGTACCAAACGTTTGTACCCAGCAATTATATTTCTTTTTAAACTAACTTTAGAATTGATAGACAGATTTTAGTAAGTTTCTTTAAAACAAAAGTTACAGAAAACTACAAACAGTTAATAATTTCCCAAAATAGTCTTGCAGATAGCTAGGCAACCATTGGTGTTTGGGAATTTTAAGTAACTTGGCTAATGAAAAAACAGTCAGCATGAACAGATTTGAACAAGGATTGGTCAGTTAGAAGTCCAGCGTCATATTCACTGCTGTAAATTTGAATGCTAGAAGTACGTGGCCCGAATCCCGAAGACGTAAACTAAGATGATGCCACTACTTACGACACATTTTAATCATTTTTGAAGTTGTCAATTAATGTTTCGAATTATCATTCAAAGAAAATATTTTCTGTTTCTATCTAAATAAGAAATTGTAAAATGGCGACACCAAATTCTTGATCAAAATTGCATTCACAACTACGAAAAGAAATAATTTTATCATTCTGCGCATGGGCAAACCTTAAAACGGAAAATACCTATATAATTGTACGAAAGGTCCCTGAGGTTTCATTGATTACAATAAAAAACATGAAACACTAAAAATTCCGCGGAACTTCGCTGAGATTTCCTACCAACGTTTATATTTTTTTAACTCTACTTTTTTTTTATCAAACTTTACCAGACATAATTAGTCTGAAAAGTGCTATGTTTGATCAGCACTGCCTTACAACCTAATATCAGTGTAGTGTTTAACCCTTTCCCCATGAAAGAATGTTCTCTAAGAGCAAAATAAATTCGATTTTTAGCTTCAAGGAAAGATTACATTCGCCGTGTTTCATAGATTTAAGAACAAGGAAGCATAACATCACTCGGTGAAAGAGTCGATGGCTAAGTAACTTTAAATTTTTCTCTGTTGTTTGCAAACATTGTATTACTGAGTTATAATTGTCAAAACTAATTATGTAGAAGAAATCGAAGAAGAAAAATGATGGAATAATTTATTAACATTTAATTCGAGTTGTAAATTCCTTATATCAGATGTTTTCTTTTGAAGACTTTTGAAGTGGCGTACTACTAAACAGAGCTGAAAATAAGTCACTTTTGGTGACCGGTCTGAGGTGACCCGAACACACACTGTAAAAAGTGGAACACAAAATGGATGAAAGTTACTCCACTTTATGGAGAAATAAAAGTCGAAAAATAGTGTTTTATTGTATTTACTCTTAAACGTGGATATAGTGTAAGCTTTTCAGTGGAAAGATTGGTAAAATTAACTCAATTTTAAAGTTTAACATTTTATTTGTAATAGCTTAACGTCAACTGAAAATGGGTTGAAACTGGTCAAAGTTATTTGTCCGTGAACGTTCAACTACGCTTAAGACTCGGTTATTTTCTAATCGAAGTGTAAGTTAAACAGGAAATTTTGAGGCTACGTTCTTTTGTGGAAGAAGTTTAAGCCTTAGTTGGATATTCTATAATCCAGTAAAAGGGCTAACGTTACTTGCTTGTTACTGAACGCCCCGCTATTTTCAGTGTTTATATTGCCTTCACAATGTGAACAATAAACAGTTCACTGGTGGACCGAGAACGGCAAGGATTGCATTGGCGGAAAAAGAAGTCAAGTTAGGTATAAATCTTTACACTGTAGCAAACGTGTCTCTCCATTTTTCACGAGAAATACCTCGTAGTAAAATCCAAAACGAGTTAATGATTAACCTCCTTCGCAGTAAAACCCTAGCCATAGATATAACTCGGAAAGCCCGTAACATCAACCGCCTTCGTAGTCTGACGATTTAGCGAAGTCGGTAAGACGCTCGTCTTCTAACTGAGTAACCCATGTTCAAATCTAGTTCCAGCCGTAACTTTGCCGATCCAAGTGGCCGAACTGTCTAGCGCGCTAGTCTGTCGAGTCGATGATCGTGGGTTCGAATCCCGCTTCGGGCATGGATGTGATTTTAACTGTGTTGTCCGTAGTTAGGAAAAATCAGTTGAAAGAGTTGCAAGAGTTGTAAGAGATAAACCAGTTGGGTGGCGCATTCGGTTAGGGTGCGTTTCACTTAAAAAAAATTGCCGATCCAGGTGGCCGAACGGTCTAGCGCGCTAGTCTGTCGAGTCAAGGATCGTGGGTTCGAATCCCGCCTCGGGCATGGATGTGACTTTAACTGTGTTGTCCGTAGTTAGGAAAAATCAGTTGAATGAGTTGCAAGAGTTGTAAGAGTTAAACCAGTTGGGTGGCGCATTCGGTTAGGGTGCGTTTCACCTTAAAAAATAAAGTAGGTATGTGGCAAGAGCATCTGACAAGTATGCTTGTGGACCTTGGATCGAAACCCGACCACTTCAACTTATTTCTTTTTTTAATTTTTAATTTTAAAGGAATATTACCTTTTATTCTTTTCTACTTTAAAAATGCTCTGCTTGAATGAAATACGTTGGACCAGTCATTGCATTACAAAATTGTATTGAGAGACTTCAATGCAAAAGTAGGAACCAAGCAGAGCAGTGACATGAAAGTGGGAAACTTTAGATTGGCCAAAATAAACAAGAAAGGAGATAAGTTAGTGGAAATCTAAGAAGCCAACAGACTGTTCATTTCATATTCATTTTTCAAGAAACCGCCCCAGAGGAAGTGGACATGGGAAGACCCAAATGGGACTAAAAACGAAATAGATTATGTTCTATCAAATAACAGGGAATTTCTGCAATAAGTGTCTGTTTTTAACAGTTTCAAAGTCTCGAGTGATCACAGGATGGTGAGATTTAAGCTGAAACTGAATACTAGACTTGAGAGAAAGAAGCTTATAAGAGGAAAACTGGCAGTTTTTGATTTGGACAATCTAGGAAAACACAGACAGACATTCGAGATAGAACTAAGCAACAGATTCAGCGCCTTGGAAGAGTTAGAGGATGAAGAAGACATCCATAGCAGAAATCAAATACTGACCAAGATAATAAGAGAAACAGCCAAGGAAACAGTAGGCACCAGAAACAAAAAAACAGATCAAAATTCTAGAAAAAACTAAACTCATGATGAAGAAAAGAAGGGAAATGAAAGAAGAAAAAATCACATAAAGAGGATTGAGTGCATAGAACTAAATAAGACTGTAAGGAAGAAAATAAGAAAGGATCTACGAAGATAAAACGAAAATCTTGTTAGAAATACAATCGAGGAAAACAAGAGCCTGAAGAAAGCCACACAACAGCTCGTGATAGGGAAAAGCAATTAATTGCAGTTAAGAGACCAGACGGGACCGTAACACGGATTAAGGAAGAAATTATAAACATATTTGAAAATTTCTACACAGAATTGTACTACGCCAAGGAAGAGCCAGGAAATGAAGACTCAAAAGAAAATGACGTAGAAGTCCTAAACGTAATGAAAGAAGAAGTGGATAAAGTACTTCGAGGGATGAAAAAC
>JAGDQP010021432.1:0-31749 GCA_022664845.1 Lepisma saccharinum
TAGCACTATTTAGTAATATTTTTCCGTGACCAGCACCTTAATTTTGGAACTTTCGTGATTAATTTCCCAATTCGGGCATTTTTGAGACTCTCGTGACTTTTCCGTGTGGTAGACACTCTGGCACTCCTAATTTGCGGAATTTAATTCACATAGCCTTTGGATTACTGCTGTTATTAATGTGATGGGAGAAATAAGCTACTTTCTGCTGTCTTATAACGGTTGTTGTGAAGTTACTGGAGCTGTTTATACTCATCCCAATCTATTTGCAATTTTGTTCGTTTATATTTACGGTGCGCATTATCTCTTAAATTTCATTAACAATCGTGTGATGCTTGAAATGTACGGCAGTTTGCGGGATGTTATTTTAACAGTAGAAATCAGACTTCTGTTGTTTTTTTTAAAAAAAAAACTTTCTCACCGATTGATTCATATGATTTGAGTGCATCCCAGTTAAATGCCCTTGCACTGTGACAAAATGCACGCTCATCAAAAGAAGAGTAATTGCGGTAAGTTATATATATACTGGTTCGCTTCTGTACGGTTTGATTGTTTAAGGTTACAGTAGTTTAACAGTGATCAGAGCTTCCTATTGGTTCATACATTTCGTGCGTGTGCACACTGTTCACGTTATCTGTTATGATCAAATCCAGCGGCGATTCCCTTGATTCAGTTATACAGGTGGGTTTGTTGAAAAGTTGAACAAGCTGATATATATCGAAAATATTCTTTAGGTATATGGTTTCCGGGTACTCTGTAGACATTTGATCACAATTAAGATCATCAATCACGAACAAATCAACTTGAGAATACATACTCGCTATCAAGTCTTCTCGAGCTGACAATTTGTAATACAGTGTACTAGGAAGTATGTGGCTCCAATTATTCCAATTCGCGTGGAGTTAATTTTAACAATAATATTAAGGTACTCAATATGATTCTCGCCGGGTTATATATTCTGATATCTAAATGATTGCGATAATATATCGCAATACCCCCGCCTCGCTTGTCGTCGGTCCTCACGGACTGCACTGTATCGAGTGCAGCTGAGGTTATGGAATCGTCTAACCAAGATTCCGTAATTAGAAGTATTTAGTATTGTTGCTTGTAAAGAAGCAGGACAATTTCGTCTATCTTATTTAGCACTGAGCGACATTAGCATGGGCTATTGTAAGATGTGAAGGTTGCAGCAACATGATTTATGTTGGGAAACGTTTAGTTATACTTCGAGATTGCATGTTGTACTGTGTAGAAGAGGCAATGATTTTTTTTTTTTCATTCCTGTAAGCCTGACATGATTTATTCTATGCGCGGCACCTGTTGGAAGTTAGGCAGGATGACGTCACGCTGACTGTGTGTGTGTGTGTGTGTGCGCGCGCGCGCGTGCGTGCGTGCGTGGCCGTGACCTTAGCTTCACTGCGTGGTTAATAAAGGTGGGTAATGGTTCCCTTTACAAGTTATCTAAATGTATTCAATCAGCGTCTAAAGTGAAATGTGTGATCATCGAAGTGAGAAATGGTGTGAATTCAAATCAATTTCTAAAGATGTGTTATGTAATGAGGTTATTCGATTAATGTGTATGCCAGTTATTCGTGTCTTTCTCGAGTCTTCGAAATGAATCTAATGGCCATAATTCACTAGAAGCTGTCTTCAGCATTTCATTCAACGCTTGTACAAACTACTGAAATTGTTTAGTAGTGGAAATCTAAAAGTGGTATTCAAAAACTACTGCCCGAATGGGAAAGCGAGGTAACATAATACTGTTCAAGATTTATTTGTTATTAAAGATACTTTAATCGAGTGAGGACTGCTGCTGGACCTCGTTACTTATTTTTGTTATTTATTTTGTATAGTGTTTTCATTTAATTTTCGGTTGTCGTAACCTCATACTGAATATAGTTCGAGGTGGCTTATGATCGCAGCAATAATTTTAATTATAAGAATCTACAAAACGTCGATAAAAAAGCCCACCATAACGGCCTCCTTCATTCGACTCGTGGCGAGCGGAAATATATTTCAGTAAGTCTTTCGGCTCTGGAAACATAGATTCTTAAAATTTATCAGAATCCTTTAGAATGCTAACATATTTTCTTCTGTATTTTCATTCGGGACGGGACGGAAGAGCGGGTAAGACCTGGCTCTGTACAATGTTAAAACGTCATTACGTGTTTCAACAACTACCTTCTCTTGACAGTTTTGGCTGCACAAGTGTTGATATAATTTTAAATTTTAAACAAAATTTCTAAAGATTAAAGTTAGTTTATTCTAATTGTATATGAAGTCGTTACGGATGACTTTGCCAGAAGCTTTGCAGGTAATTGAATAAGTAGTTTCAAAACGGATTCATAACGTTGTACAAGGAATGACGTTTGTGGTAAATATTCCTCGATTTACTGATTTAAGTGAACGGATACTTTGAACCAAATTGTCAACAGTGACTGTAGAAAACGTATATGAACAAATATAGGTGAGTGGAACCATGAACTGTCGATGTTTATTTAATAAAATTAATTCCAATCACCTCTCAACACAGTTTGTTGTTTATCCATTTTGGGGAGGAAATATTCGCACATAACCACTATTTTATCTCAACAGTCTTTTACTCGTGCGTGTACACATTATTATTATTATTATTTCCATAATTGAGGGCATGGAATGACTAGAATGACTATAAATGACTAAAATGTCAGACTCAACCTAGATTTAAAATAAACGTAAACGATAATTAATTCTTATCTAACAACGAATTCATTCTATGCATAGCTGTATGTCATTTAATAGGTTACTTCGAAATACGATGCTGATATTACATGTAAAACAGCTTTACCTTCGTCAATCGAATTTCTAGGTTCATACAACAAATTAGTTATGAAATTCTCTTTAAAATGATGCTCTAGTGGTATGTTCATAAAATTAATCAATGTTTTAGTAAATGCTCTTTATAGATTATTTGCTTCTAAACGTTAAAAAACTGTAGAAAAATGTGTAGAATTCTTAACGTGTTGTTTTAGGAAACAAGCTTTAGATAATGAGCAGTATTTTATTTCCATTATTATTCCTATTACCACTACTACAATAATAATAAACGGATGTTTAAAATCAGCCCCGTAGTTTTTCAGATCATCAGAGTCGAATGTAGTGGGAGTCGTATTTCAACACGACGGGCGGGCAGTTCCGGCATATATCCACCAGGCCAACGAATGAGTAGATAAGATTTACTGTACGAAATTTGAACTTTAATCCAATGTGTAACAATTAAGTTGCTACAGATACTATTAAAATACTTCTGCGTAACACACTGAAATACAAGTCTATATTACGAAAGTATTGAATCTTATTTAATTTTCGACTTTTTACCAATATATAAGGAACAACACAAATGCTCAACAGCTGAGTTTTCAGTCGACAGCTCTTACGGTTTCAGATAAAGGACAGCATGGCTCACTTTCCAGACATGCAGGAGGCTCAACATTAAGTGTTATATTTTGAGTTTCCTTGCTGAATGTCACCTTTGGATCCACACTCTTTCCATCATTTCCTAAAAGAAGAAGAAATACTAATTAAGTAGTGATTATATATAAAAAAAAATCACAAAAATTGTATTTTCATAAGTCTATTCATTTACAGAATAATTGCCAGGAACATGTGCATAAATTCGATAATGACAATTGAACATCGCATGACAAATCAGACAGCAACAACGAGGTGCAAAGCCATGGATGTCAACCATACCATTCATATTGACAGCTGTGTGTTGCAAGTGAACAAGTATGAAATTGTAAACAAACTTTTAGGAAAGCACCGCTGTATATACATAAAAAAAAAAGTTTTCTGCAGAAAAAAAAATCCTTCTAAAGATCACATGCTGCAGTTAGCAAATAACATGAAATGTACGATATACATACAACGAGAAGTGGACCAACGAAACTTTTTTTTTTTATCAAAACTATCGAAATGGCAATAGTTGAGTACTCACTATAAAATATAACTGAAATCTGATAAATATTTTTAGAGTCCAGATTATAGGGTAAAGGTCTTCGTTTCAACCTTCTTGTGAGGATAACGGGCTTTGTGGACATTCACCGCAAGGAAGGAAATGTCGCCATTAAATACGAAAGTACCGTCAAACCGAGTAAACTTTGCTTTTGCATCTTTTCGGCGATTTTTGTAATTTACTACGGTTGGAATTCCCTTCTACAAGCACTGTTAGCAGTATTGTGGTAAGTCGGACTATCATCTAGATATTGAAGGTGCAATGGCAGGCAACAGATCGAGTAGGAGCAATTGTGTATTTACCTCAGCATGTTTACAACAAATAAAACGCAGTATACGTACGATGTTCAGGAGAAATGCAATTTTGTGTGTGTGAGAGAGAAGGGGGGGGGGTGAGAGGGTGTGTGTGAACCAACAGAGTGCAACTTTGCGTAGATAAAATCATACGAACGTTTTAACAAGAAAAAATACAGACATATGAGTTACGTAAAATGTAATACGTACACTGAATGTGCAGTGGCCGACAAGTCTTCTTAAGTACGTTTTTCTAACGGTAACGTAAATATATTTTTGAAAATGTACATACACTTGGCATACAACCCTTTTACTCTATGAAAATATATTGCAGGTTACTTTATTCAGTTGGATCTTACACTGTACACATCTAATTCTGTCACCGGTGGAAGTATTTTCTCGTCTTGATTTTTATGTTACTTGCTGAGTTATGTGTCGTTTTATAATTTAATGTTATTCAGTTTGTAGTAATGGTATTTAGTTTTTTGCAATTTATTTAGTTTCAGTGTAAAACGGTGATTCGAGCTTTATCTGAAACAAAGAAAACAGTTTTGATTTTAAAAAAATATTATTACAGAAAAATATTGCATTTTTCATTTCAAGCCCACATAATGTAAACTTTGATCTTAGATATCTAAAAAAGTTTATCTTCAATTTTTTCAGGAATAAAGTATATTATACAGTTAAATGCGATCTATCTTTGGAGCAGAGTTTTATTTTGAGATGAATTTGGGAATAACAGTAAAAAAGAAACTTATTTAGTATGCACTTAAACCCTTCTTGTACTAAACATGCTTATTGGAAGGTTCAGAAATGTCTTAAAGTCTCTCACTCGCCCTGTAGTTCCCTGTCTGGCTGTAGCTATTGCGTGGTAAACCAGTAGTACAAGGGGCTGGTAAAATTTTTGTGGACATATACTTCTGTGAGTAGCAGGGTTGCCACCCATCCCGATTTTTGGCGCCATGTCCAGTGTCCCCATGCAATGTATTTCTTTTATTTTGTAATATGTCCCTTCTTTCATTCTTCTCCTCTTGATCGGTGATGTTCGAACATTACTTAAACTGTCATTCAATAACTGCAAAGTTGATCCTGTCCTGTATGTTGCCATCTCTATGTCATTTTCGACATCAATTGCCGTGCTTGAAACTTCCCCTTTAAATTTGTTCCTACTAAATTACGACACGATCACGCCACATTTTAGCACGAACATCTACTTCTCGAAAATAGCTTCTTAGTAGGGAAGCACATGTCAGAAAAAATTCTCAGTGTGCAGTTTGATGATGAAAGCGTGCCATATGAGTCAATCGATTACGCTTATGGCCCTGAAAGATAATTTCCATGTTGTCACTTTTTTCACCTCGTAGAGTCCGAGTAATGACGTCATCAATATGGCCGCCGGCCCAAAACACTTCAGGTGAAATCTCTCCGGAATTACTCAACCGATTTGTGTTTACTTTGCAACAAATGAAACCTAAAATTGTAGGCTAAGAATAATAATCAGCAACATGTTTTTGGTAGACTGATATTTAAGGTTTTTTTTTTTTTTTTTTTTTTTATTAAGTGTCAGTAGTTTATAATTTTTACGAATAACTCAGAAAGTATTGACTTCCTTAAAAAAATTCAAGAGAGACAATTATCTTGTCGTTAGTACTTTCAAATAAAACAAACAGGATTAAGATCGGTTGGTTAGTTCTAGAGATACAGATACTTTAATATTGAGGTTCGCAAAATTTTCCTAAGCGTTTTTTTTAAGGCACTAATGGATAAACCATTGAAAGTTTTATATATTTTCCGGTAATTGCATTACGACTATTTTAACAGTAGCAGGTTAGATTGGTTGACTAAAAGAAAGGCGACTGAGGTAGATGGTATGGGAAGGAGAGAGAGACAGACAAAGAGGAAGATGTTGTTTAAGCGAGATGATTATTATGTGATTGTTATGTATTATGTGCTTGTCACAGTAGACATACAGATCACTCTTAGGCTTGACACGAAAATTTGTCAGGAGAATTAGACACAAAGGCAAGGCGCTAAATCAGCTTCCCTATACTATTAGTTTGCACAGGTATCGAAAGCAAAATACTGGACCTCTCTTGAAATTTATTTGGTTCTTACAAAGATTCTACCAACAACCTAACAAGAAAGAAGAGGCGTCAAGGAAGTATACTGGTCCCTAACAAGATAATGGATAGAACGAAATTAGCAAACATTTTAATGGAAAAAAAAACTTCTCTGCCATATTAATACAAAAATGAATTACCGCATATCAGTCCGAAAAGGTACTATGCTTGCCAAAGTATCTGGAAAAGCCTTTGTATGTGCATGGCGCTCGTGTGTGGCTGCAATACATGGCGAATAAGAACATCTTAGAAGTACTCACGAAGAAGCAGACATAAAAATCATTATTCATGCCACAGGTGCAGGAGTTAGAGGTGATACATTCCTTCACATTTCTCCTTGGGATACTGACATTTTGCTTCTAGCTTTGAGATGTTACCCTGGATTACCGACTGAGACGTATTTTGTATTCGACCCCAGTTAAGGTCAGGGTAGAAAAGTCAATTGCATTAGATTTGCGGATGTTAAAACAATGAAGAAAAGCAGTGATGAACATGGAATGAAACATAAATAAAACGAAAGGGATGGTAATTGAAAGAAATCAAACCACAGATTGGAAGAGAAAAAATAAAAACAGGTCTCCAGTTTCAAGGATTTGGGAAGTATTATACGAGAAGATATGAAGAGTGAAAAGGAGATAAAGGCGTTCACTAAGAACAATCTCCTCCGCGTATCTGTGAGCAACGAGTTAAAGAAGGGATCAATTTAAATGCTTTGTGGAAAAAACTAAATAAAAACTTTGGGATAAAGCTGGTGCGAAATGAAATAGTGCTGAAGAAAAAGGTGAAAGACGAACAATACTTGAGAGACCATAAGGAAGAGAAAAAAGACACTGCTTTGGACATTGGCTGGATAGATATCGTATAGTGTGGGATTAAATTAAATGTGTGTTTGAGGGAGATGATGAATCCAATTCCTTTACAGTATCAAGGAGGATAAAGCCTATGATGAGATACAAAGGAAAGCGAAAAGTCGGGATGAATGGAGATGGCTTAGCTTGCCTTGAAGGACCAGCTGCTTTCGGCAAAACACTAATAATGAACAAACCCATATATTTATGAATAAACCCATATATTTAATCTCGTTCGTTTTCACAATCCTGGTCTAACAAGTGGAACGATAGAGACAAAGAATAAAACCTTTCAATGAGTTTTCCATCAGCGTAATAATAATAAAAAAATAATAATAATAAAAAAATACACAGAAACATGAAAATTAAAGTATTTATATTTCCAGAGCTAACTACTTTATCTTTGTTTTATTTGAAAGTACTAATAATAAGCTAAAAGACGTCTCTCTTAGCATTTTTTTAAAAAAGTCAATACTTTCTGAGTTATTCGTAAAAATTATGAACTACTGACACTTCATTATTAAACCATCATTTATAACTCCTTAAATATCAATCTACCCCAAAAAGTTTCCAATTATTATTTCTAGCCTATAATTTTAGCTTTCATTTGCTGCAAAGAGAAAACAAATCGGTTGAGTAGTTTTCGAGATACTTAAAGTTTTGGGCCGGCGGCCACATTGTTGACGGCATTACTCGAACCCTAAGGGGTGAAAAAACTGATACCACTGAAATTGTCTTTCATGGGCACAAGTGTAATCGATTGATCCATATGGCAGGTTTACATCATCAAACTGCACACCGGCTTACATATGTCCCCCATTCCAACGTCGTCTCGGTCTTCCCAACGGCCTCTTTCCCTTCGGATTTCCGACCACGATGAAATATAGTTTTTACATCATCCAAACTAATTTGTTTCCTACATTATCACAAATCATTTGATCACTGGTTAAATGTAGTAGTTTTTTATCATCTATGGTTGCACGTTTCTTAGTTGTTTCCTACTGCTGCTGTGTCCTTTCACATCAAATTGGTTACAGCTCTGTGCCTTAATGTATTTCGTATGCATTATGTCACACATACACACTTCTCAAATTATTCTACTGACCAGGGTTGAGACCTTTTTGTTCAATAAAATCGAGACAGGCTCTTTGTCGGGGATCTGGAGATAAAGGGTACTTCTACGGATTTTTTTTTACCATTTGCAAGCTTTATCTTTTTAAGAACATTCTAAACATCTTTTGAAGTTAAAAAATTACTACCAGTTTAGCTAAAATAAATTGTACTTTTCTTCTTATTAGCTAAGACTATTTTATTCGCATTTTTAAAATTCACGAGCATCACATCAATAAGGCGGCGGTTCTGGGAGAAGTGACCTTGAAAAAATTATATTATTTAAGCCATAAATATTGGGTTTTAGCTACACTTCTTAAGCAGATATCAAATTAAGTTTAAATTCAGCATGTAATTTTTAATAACTAACCTGGAAGGTATTTCGTATACATATAGACTTTAAGTAACACTGAAACAATCGTAATTTTTCAAAGTAAGAAACAATTGACCGACAGGTAAAGGCAAATTAACACTCAAATATTAAATGTTTTCCGATAATTCAACACATGGGTGCCATTTGTGCTGAATCTTCTGTGCTACTAACTGAAAAGCGTTGCTTTAAAATTAGAAAACAAAATGAAATTTCAATTCTCACAGAAATAATAAGTATAGTTTTATGCGTATACTATTAAACAAATCAAACGTCTTCTATGCTTCAACTCTAGAAGGTCAAAATCGGAACAATCTCCATCCCGATGACACTGCATCTGGCAAAAGTCGGGTCGGTTCCGACAAAATCGGGATGAGTTGAAACCCTGCTATTAACAAAAGTATATGTTCACAGAAATTGTACCAGCCCCTTGTATTACTGGTTTACCACACAATAGCTACACCCAGACGGGAACTACAGGGCGAATGAGATACTTTAAGACATTTCTGAACTTGCAACTAAGCATGTTTAGTTCAAGGAGGAAGTGCATGCTACATATATATTTTTTTTTTTTTTACTCCTGCTCCCAAAGTCATCCAAAAATGAAACTTCCTCAAAAGATAGATCACATTTAACTATATAATATACTGGATTCCTAAAAAGAAAATGAAGATACACTTCTTAAAACATTTAAGGTCAAAGTTTACATCATGTGACCTTGAAAGGAAAAATGCACCGTTTTCCCTGTAATAGTTTTCTTTTAATATCAAAACTATGTTATTCTCTATACGAGTGTCTTTAGTTTCAAAACAAACCTAAGATTAATGTTCCACAATTAGAAGCCAAGTTATGATCTTTTTTGTTGTTGACCTCGTACGCATAATTTTACGTTTTTTTCCCATGTTGGTAACCCTGCTGTATTAATACGGTGTATCACTGAGGGCTAATATTTTACGTATGTACATTACTATATGTCATCTACCATCCTACCAATTTTCGTGCAAATCTGAGATGGTCGGGTTGAGAAGAGCTTCTTTGTGATGATCTGGCGTGGAATGGCCAGTACGGAAAGTCAAACAAACATAACCTATTACAATATAATCTAACCTAATCTAAACGAACCTTAACTAATCCAGGCTAACTTAAAGAATCAGTCAAAAGGAAAAAATGAAAAAAATATTAAATTAATGAGGAAGTGCAAACACAACCACCATGTTCACTCTAAACTTAAAACACTGTTCAGACATTTTAGTATTGTAAGCACACTTTTTTTTTTTAATAATAATAATATATGATCTTAGTCTGAAAGCGTTGCCAACGAAACGCCAATTACAATCTCTTTACAATGCCACAAGGCATTTATCTTATCATTTCTTCTAGCATGCAGATATTATAAAATCCGAACAGAAGAAGAGGACAAAAGACGTTCTCGAACATGTCGGACGTCTCACTTCATGGTATGTGCAACTGGATTCGAGTTGCGACGTGGTTCAGAGTCCAAGCTAATTGTAGGTCCCGGGATTCCGCCATTCACAGGCGACACCGGGGAAAATGAGGAAGAACCCCATTTAGGACTGTCTCTTTGATTTGCCTGAGTAGTCTGATTAAAAAAAAAAACTTTTAAGGCCTCTAGGCAACTCTGGCTCGGGTCAAATGAATGACGATAGTACAATTGGTACAATGAAGAAAGTGGAAGGGAACGGGATAAATTAAAAAGCCCACATTGCTCGTAAAAAGGATCCCATGCTCTAGAGGTGAGCGCTTTACCACTGAGCCACAGCCTCCCGCTTAACCTCCCTAGTGTCACTTAGCCATCCGGCACCAACCACCAGACCACAACAGATGCGGTAACCATAGTGCTGCTAATTTTATTCAATAGTTTATCCTCTTGTGATTTCCTGATTAGCTCTGTGCTTCTGCGGGTAGCAAATGCTGTATCAATATGGTATAAAGTGCATTATTATTGATAATATTTTTAGAGTCTAGGATACATTTTGCACGTCACGAAATTTGATATGAAAAAGACGTGGTTTATAATTTTATGATCTACTGTAACAATGATTTCATTTGCAAGTAACTTGTTAATGGAGATTGAAAGTAAAGAGAATCAAAATCTGTAATCTATCTAGTTGGAATAGCTAATTAGTTATATTCGATTTCGAAATCAACAGACGGATTTTTTTATTTTAATAGTTTGTATTGGAGTACTTGAATGAACTCGATTACTTCCTTGTATTTCAAAATCACACAGATAAAGTATTGTAGACAGCAATATTATTCTAGAGTTACAATGACAGCCGTTATTGCATTCTAACAATCTAAAAGGCATAGTTTCCATTATTATGCACTTCTGTGACATGCCCTCATTTCAGGAATAATTTAAAAACAAAAATTAATGAAAAAATCCACTCATTTTTTTTTTCTGGCTGGGAGACAATTGCAGGATGAGTTGTCAAAGTGTTAGGGGTGCATAGCTGGAATTGACAAAAGTAGATCTTTTCACATTTTATGAAATTGTGTAATCTGATCATTTTATTCAATAGTTCAATAAAGAATACGATAAAAAAACGTTTGCTTATCGGGAAATTGATTTAACTTTGTAGAGTAATGAAATGTTTCTCAATAAGTTGTTAGATTAGACAAAGTTTCATTCAAATTACCTCTACCTGTGTTGAGGGGAAGATTTTTGGTTACGATATAGTATGATTCTTTTATAGTCCTGTCAATATGTGAAACAGACTTATGAATGATGCGAGATTAGGTAATACGGTGTTCTGATTCGTGTAAGTGTTTAGATAGACTTGATTTTTTTTAACCAAATGTATAAGTAATTGCTATAATTAAAAATAATATGTACTATAACACAACCAGTGAACCACTATGCTTTGCTAAAAGGTTTTCTTCTTGAAATCTTACCATCAGCGTTGTTAACCACTCCAATAGAGGCATATGAATTCCCACATGTGTTATCCTCAATGGCTGAAGACATTCCTAAAAGAAAAAACTAAAATTATTCACTTTGAAAACAACGTGGGAAATAAATAAGTAAATAGTAAATAATACTTCAATGACGCCAGAAATGTTAACATTTCAAAGTAGTTATGTGAATTAGTAACTAGTCAAATCATTTACGATTGAACAGTATATGCACTGAAAATACACTGAACGGATATTCTACTGGTAATACAAAACAGTTATTCTCGGTTGACAAAATTGGGGCACCACCATGGTAGATGAACATAAGCTGCAATGTTTGTGTCTTGCAAGATACTGACGGGCCGAGATGACTGCAAAATGGACGAGCAGGAAACTGCATAATAACGAACTCCATAGGCTGTGCGATTTATCAGATATTAGAAGAATAATGAAAGCACGACGGCTAAGACAAGCAGGTCATGCAGCTAGAATGGAGCATGTAGTTCGGATGGTGGTTGTTGGGAAGCCAGAGCAAAAGAGGTCGTTGGGAAGACCGAAGCGTCCCTGGGAGGCCAATACCAGAAGTGTTCTTTAAAAGATAGTGTCCGTGAAAACTGTCTTTATCTTCTCCAGGATAGAATGCAATGGTGAACATTTGTTACTGCGGTGATGAACTTAAGGATTCTGTAAATCACAGAGTAAATTAGCAAGTTAGGAAATGGCATAATTTCAAACAATCCGCAGGTAAAACGTTCGTTCTGAGATTAAGCTCAAACCACAGGTTTTCGAGTTTCGGCTACCCTCGCCCATTCAAGTGTGGAAACTAGTTTGAGTAACAAGTGGTCGTTTAAATTTTACGTTAGCATTCAGGGGCAGGAGGTTAAAGCCATGCTATTCTTTTTTGCAGGACGTCCATATATTAGGAATAGGAGGGGAAGGGGTCTCAATTTTACTTATTGATGGAAGGAGTCCAAAATAACTAAAAATGTGCTGAGGTATTATTTGAGCATCTCCCAAGACTGCAATGAGGAAAAAAATCTAGTTTTGGAGTACGTAGTAACAGGACAAGAGCTGTCAGTGTAAATAATGTGTAGTTCACTTATGACTTAGTATCCTTATCAAATACCCTTAAACTAAGAGGAAGAGGGGTTGAAGTTCGAAGTGGTGTCAAAAAATTCAACCTCATTAACACGTTAAGCGCCATGTGTATTACTTTGATACACAGTTGGATTTTACTATTGGCCCGCGTGTATCAAACTGATACACATAAAAGACCATTGTTCTCTGCTATGTGTATAGAATTGCTTCACAATGTGGGTCGAACTAAGTGTCATTTTTGTTACGTCTGGTCCGTGGGAACAAAATATTGAAATGGTCCAGTGATCTGCTAATAGTTGAAAACACTGTACCATTTTAAAGTTACATGTTTTGGCTACATTGATAGATAAGGTCAAATAGTACTGATCCAGTTAGTTTTGCATCACTGGACCATTTCAATATTTTCTTCCCGCGGACCAGACCTAACAAAAATGACACTTAGTTCAACCCACATTGTGAAGCAATTCTATACACACTGCAGAGAACAATAGTCTATCATGTGTATCAATTTGATACATGCGGTCCAATAGTAAAATCCAACTGTGTATCAAAGTAATGCAAATGGCGCTGAACGTGATTTATTGTTCTATTTGCATTAGATATGTATGTAGTAACTGAAGATCATGTAGTTAGTGGTTCTCCTAGGAAGTAAATTAACATACACTGCTAATATATTTTTTTTTAATGACGTTTCATCTTTTGTAGGGACCGCATGTATAAATTTGATACACGTGAATAAAGAATAAAAGTACTTTGGACACTATCAACAGTAATGTATAATATACATATAAAAATGTTTAAGAGAGTTTCGAACCTCTTTCCGAAGAGAAATGCGTTCGATCCACGGCAAGAGTTTCCATAAAGTGGTCCGGCTCTGAGCGTATACATAAAAAGCAAGAACTTCATCCAGAAGCTGGTATAGATGAGTGGTTAAGTCAACACATGATTAAACGAAAAGGTTGGATGTTTGAATTTTTGGTTAAGAAGTCTTGTTTGGTTTTCACGTTGTAAAGAACCGATGTTATTTTTTTTAATTTTATTTATTATTATTATTACTATTATTATTGTAGGCTAAATGATGTTACAAAAGTATCGTAACTTTATAAAAGCTTTCATTTTGTTCATATAAAACCCCATGGTCACTGATTCACTGACTGACTGATCAAAATTCTCAGGCCAAACTACCGGAGCTAGAAACACCAAATTTGGTATGAAGTTGTATGATCAAAAGTAGGTAAAGGCAAAAAAATCGACATTTTGAAAAAGTCGCCATCTTGAATCCAAAATGGCGGATCCAACAAATACACTTTCCACACCGTTTGAGCTAGATACAAAATGTTGAAAGGATCGCCATCTTGGATCCAAAATGGCCGCCAAACCCATTGTTATGTTATATAGAATACACAGATTAAACCACTGGAGCTAGAAACACCAAATCTGGTATGGAGGTCATTACCACTAGTAGGTTATGAAAATATTACTAAATGTATTCAAAGTTGCCATCTTGGATCCAAAATGGCAGACACAAAAATCCATTTTCCACACCGTTCGAGCTAGAGAAATGAAATTTTATCTGAAGATGTACCATCACGAGCAGGTTACAATACAAGAAAACTATAAAAAAAAGTCGCCATCTTTAATCCAAAATGGCTGCCCCAAAACACTGAAACTAGAGAAACGCAATTTGGTATGGAGGTGTATTATCAGGAGTAGGTTACAATAACTGGGACTAACCTCCCCTATGAGGGTGCAGCGAGTTTAATATGTATAATTCAATTTTTTGCCAGACCGTTTATTACTGCAAATAATGTAATTCAAATTATTTAAAGTGGGAGCGGACACAAGAGAAAGGCAGTGCGGTCAGTGGTTAGCAAAGTCGTCAGTTTGAATCCCACCCATAATAGAATCCCTACTTATTTTTTTTTCTAAAAACTTTTGTTTAAAATTTAGATAGTATTCTTAGTAACACGTGCATAGTGCACATTTTCTAAAAATAATGCAGTGATGAAGAGAACTTGAGATCGTAAATCTGCTGCTGTACAATATTTGTTTCAGTTCTTCTAATTGCACATTGCGAGCTCCTCCTAACATGGAATAAGTAAGTTCCAACAGTGCTGGCAAACAGTTTCCTCGATGCTTGGTGTTTTGTTTAATCGTCTTTTTCTTCAGTTCTTGATCTATCTTCAAACTCACTGTTGTTTCTTTCATCAGATTATCTTCCTCTTGTTTTCTTCCATTAATTTAGTCTTATTCTTGTTTTAACTTTTGTTCTGCCTGTAGATTCTTTTCAGTCTAATAGTTTTGATAACTTTTGTAGGAGGAGGACTAAAAATGTTTGGCAATAAGCACCAGAAACTTGAATTCACTTTTTTATTGTAATTAATCTAGCATTTAAGATGGTTAGACCAAGCGGATCTATTATTTGTTAAAACACGACTAAAGGAAGAGAACTCTTGTGAAAGCACTCCCATGTGACAGCTCCACAACTTTGGCTATTTGTGTATTGCTCTCAGATTAATAATAAAAAATGGCCGATGGATACACTTCCTAAATACGGAAAGTTGTACAAGGTAAAACGACCGAGTCCACACTGGATATAGATTTAAAATAGTTGGTCTGAATGTTGTACTTTCATCCTTGTTACTGCATCGTTAAACTTTCGAACTTGGCCATTTTCTATGAATCTGAGTGTACAGAGTAAGTAAACACTTGATTACAATAGTCATCAATGAGACCGCTTTCATGCATCAGTAAATCCATCTCAATTTGTTAAAGCTTCGATTTGTCCATCGCTCATTTCATCGAAGTTTCATTACAGCTCTGTAAGATTTTTAAAACACTGATTCGGTGTCAATTTTCTCTCATTTATACCCAATGAATTTATAATGTAAAAAAAAAAAAAAAAAGTGCGTCGGTGTCAAACAAAAACAGTCTGAGTTTTTTTTTTTTTTTTTTTAATAGAAATATCAGCCGTGCGATCAAGAGACCTAACTTCGTGTGAACACAGATCTTTCTTTAACATGATCAGAAAACACGGGCTTTATATCAAAAGAACATCATTCCTTAGAGATGTTTCTGAGTAGTTACGTGAAAAACATTTTCATCAGCGTATTAATCGATCACCATTTTACTTGATTTCAACAATTTCAAACGTTACGTGTGACTGATAATTGCTTATTGTATTACAAAACATTGATATTTTAGCGATGTCTGGGACAGATATTCAACCAGATATGAAACCAAACAATTAAAAGATTGTAACTGCATCTTATATATATGTAGGTCATCGGCTCGAGTCCCGGCAGGGAAATGGGTGTGGATTTTAACACTTAACAGCTAAAGGCGAATTGTGAGGGGCCGAACTCCAAAGTTACTAGACTGGCCCATTTAAAAATAAAGTTTACTAAAGTTTTTATATACAAGACGGGTCAAATGTTGTTTGGTTCAACTAAAAAATGCAAACTCATACAGTAAAAACGTAATGTTTGTAACATGTGGAAATGTTGAAACGTATAACAAAGTTTTCAATCATGGAAGTGTGAAATGAAAGTAAAAGATCGAAAAATACGTTGGACTAATTAAATTCTTTTGTGTTGAGGGACGAGCACATGGAGTGAGTATATTAAACATCATTTGAATCACGTATAACAAAATAAAGGACTATTATATCGCAGAGCCGATCCAATTACCTTCTGTTCATTCTTTCTTATTGTTCACTAAGCTACAGTGGGTTGGGTTATTTTTTTATATATATATATATATATACGCTCTACGGAACTTCACCCAAAAAAGTAATCTAACCTGAATTTAGCTAACACATCTTTGCTTTAAGTCCGTAATTTTTGTAGCAAAACACGAAACATACATAACAAAGTGACGCGATAAGTACTTATCCACCTACTGCCATATTTGCCTATACTGAAAACTTGAGTAAGCATATAGGCATAAGCAAATAATAATAATAAATAATGACACTTTTAGGATTGCTGCCTGTCGCTAGGCGTTTACAGAAGTGCCTGTGTAAATTATTTGCAACGGAATGAATGGTATAAAGCGTACGTACATATGCGAAATATGGCACAATAGCTGACTTACCTAAACAGCACTTTATCCTACAAGAGTGTACACTATGCATGTACTGAAGAACAGTCAAACTCTGAAATCATTATTGCATAAGGTGGACCAATTCTCTATGCCCTTCATACTTTGGCAAACCTAACCTCACGATTTTGAAGCGTAAAAAAAAACAACAAAAAGAAATGAGTTCAAGAGCCACGTTTAGTCGTTTTTAAATCAGCATTAAGGAAAACTCTTGTAAATTTCATAATTAAAAAATAAATCTCACGAGTTTTCATTGTTCAACAAATAGATAGACGGACTTCAACACGAAAGCATACAATTACTATTATTGTCATTAAAATACTAAATACGAAGCGATCCTCGAAGCTAATTTACCTGTATTTTTTTAAAATCTACCTGTTATGATCCGAACATAAAGCGCCGAACAGCATCCATCATCTGCCAAACCAAACCACCAGCTGTTTTGCTCTTCATTGCCTTTAACCAAATTGATGGTAGCTGTGAATACGTTAGTTATAAATATGGATTAATTAATACACCTTCAATACACAATTTCGAGTATATTGTGATCTAACGTCGCAGTCATATTACAATTTCTCCCTTGGTGTAAATTCACATACCCACGTAATAAAAATATATTTTCCCAATCTTACTAGACGATAAATATTTTTATCTCCTTTACAAATGGCATTTCCGGCCGACTACATTTTCTTTATTATTTTTAAATGTCTGACCAACCCATAAATACAAACACAAATAGTGATAGTACTTACCAAGCAGGTGAATAAGAACTTGAACAAATTTCAATATAACGTTCTTGTGATGCTTTTAACACAAACGTATTGCTTAATTCATTATCCTACATGACAATGAAAGTAGAAATACCAAACAATGTGATTAAAAAGCGAAACGAACTTTCTCTGTCTTCATAAAAATAAAAACACCTTACGACAACACCTGTTGCTCTTCAGTTCAGTTCATGAAATGTCAGATTGTCAGTGTCACTGACATGTGTCTGTGTGTACACAAAGGGGCGGATTTGGACACTTCCGATAGCATCCGACAATCTCAACGCAGTGAAGCGCAAGCAAGTCATATAACAATACTATTGACATAACTGTAATCTGTATCTTGCTATATTTAGGCCTACACACTCTGCAGGGAAGTAGGTCTTCATGGTAAAAAGCTCATGAGTCACACCACAGTAATGATATTGTACATTTTACGGAACACACGTCGAAAAAAAAAATATTTTGGAGGGGGTGTCACTGGCTTCCGGGGGCGGGGATCTCAGGTGTGTCCTTGGTGTACTAAAACGCCTAAAATTATCCTTATTCTACATAAAAATCTTCATTTCGATAGGGGAGCTCCGGACCCACTTAGCATCCCCAAAATTATTCCTGCATCTTGGACTGCCATAATTCAGAAGAGTGCGGCTTAAGGTGACCAGATTTTAAAAGTAGCAAAACGGGACAATTGTCTAACTTGGTTTTCAAAATTTGTACTAAAAGAGCGGTTTTTTTTTTTTGTTTGTTTGTTTTTTGTCCATAATTCATTTATGTACGAAAATACTCGTTCAGTTGGGGCATTTGTTCCAGGCAAACAAAGAAGAAACTCAAATAAGTCTTAAGAAAATAGGAATATGGTACGATGTTGACATTAAAATGCGAAATAGTTTCTACTCAACACTCGCTAGATTATTTCTCTGACTTCCATTTTTGCAGTATTCCTAAGGTTACATATTGCTTGATGTACACGCCTACTCATCGTACAGACCAGTCTCATCTATCCAGGGCTTGAAAGGAAAATTTCCACGAAACGGAACGCTTTACCTACGTTACCATGTTGTTGCCTTTTGGGGTCTATGATTACTACAGTGACGAGACGGAACAGGTAGGTTCCAGACGTTCACGAACCGGAACGCCGTTCCGGTCTGCTCCGGTCATCGACCTCCATTAATACGATACTGAACTGAATGCAGCCATTGAACATTTCATGTATATGTGAAGCTAGGGAGCGGGGAGGAAACTTAATCTCGTTTATCCACTTCCAGTCTAAACCAATATGGACCAAATTTTCGATTCTAACGCAGTTTTATACGCTTGATATTGTTGTGTGGCCCGTTTTTTAATTTATGTCTTAATTCTGGCAAAAAAAAAGGAAATATTATTTGCAGTATTTTCTATTGTATACAGAGTACGATATATTATTACATTAATAACTCAGGAATTAAGACTTAAATCAAAAAACGGGCCACACAGCGATATCAAGCGTATAAAACTGAGTTAGAACTGAAGATTTGGTCTACATCGGATTAGACTGCAAGTGGACAAACGAATTTAAATATTTGCTCTGGCGTCTATCTTTAAACACTAAGTAGTTACTCCAGTATAGTTTACGTTGAGCTCGATGGTTCCGGTCGATTTCAAGCAATGCAAGGAGCCAATTCCCGAATGAAATCTTGAGTCTTTTGTATTTCCGTTCAAGGGGGTTATTCCTTCTTTAAGTGTTAAGCATTTTCAATATTAAAAAACAAAAGTTCAAAATGCAGATACAGTAAATATTAGTTACTAACGTTAAGTACATTTTCCAAATACATTGCACGAGATTAAGAAACTCAATCGACGTTACCAGGGTGAACAAAGTTTGAACCTGCGCCTTTTCTTCAGTTTTTGGTTCGTATTCCGTAAACAGCGAACATTACTACTAGTTTTTATTTAACGAACTCCAGATACATCCCAGATGACATTTTATGTTAAAGGCAACAACGACAACGTAGGAAAGGATTTGTCTATGCTCTGGCATAAATATATCATGCCGGCATTTGCGCCGTGCGACTGTAGAACTACAGTCAGAATAAGCTGGCTGGGCGCGAATCCACAACCTTCCGGGTGTGGAGCCGCACTAAAGAGACGTGGCGTATTAGCCGAGACAGTACCTTTTTTAAGCACCTGTCCCGAATTTTCTCAGACGTAAAACGGGACGCCAAAATGTCCCGCTTTTCACATTGTGGGAATTACAGTATCATGTTTGAATTTGTTGATGTCAACATCACTGAAATCTCGTATACAGAATTACCGCAAAATACACCTTCGTCTCTATAACTCAACACCTCACTTTGTTGGAGACTGTCAGGTCAGTTTCGCACCACTCCGGGCAGATAAGAAATATTTGTTTATGCACCAGACACTAATATCAAACTGCATCTGAATATTTCGGTAGATGGATTCTACCCCTGGAGAATTTACATGATTTTATTTGAGTATCTTGCAATTATGTTCTAAGCCCGTATCATGCCTAATTGCCCAAGTAAAGATTCTCTCAGCGAGCACAATTTTCAGACAAAGGAATGAAGGCGGCAAAGAATGATCCGGGATACGACTTCATTTTTCTGCTGGAACTGAGGGACAGGGAACATCCTGGATAAACCGA
The DNA here is from genome assembly GCA_022664845.1 of Lepisma saccharinum. Classification (NCBI taxonomy): domain Eukaryota; kingdom Metazoa; phylum Arthropoda; class Insecta; order Zygentoma; family Lepismatidae; genus Lepisma; species Lepisma saccharinum. The sequence continues at coordinate 20,259 of JAGDQP010021432.1, forward strand.
TGATTTGTGAAAGCAAAGATTAAACATGTTATGCGTCCCCCAATGCTGATCAGCGACCTCCACTACTCACTCTATAAATGTTGGTAAACTTTGTGTTTCATTTTATGATAACGCTTGTCACCTTAGAAGCAGAAGACACAGGGTTTGATTCCCGGTTGTGGCATGCTGAAGGTCCGGAATTGTAGAGCCAGATTATAATTGTATGTTCCACCCTTGCATCTCAAAACCACATTCATATGAACAAATGTCATGAGCATTCACCTCGATTTACTTTTCCCAGGAACAAATCTTCCTCGAGCGGAACTTAACTGTTGAATAGCAGCTTCACAAAAAGAATCTTGAAATATGAAAATATGCATTTAAATTGTTGTTCCATTAATACGATTAACTAGGCTGGTAATAAATTACGAGAAGAAACAATAATTGCTTTCTCCATTATTCATCTCGTCAGCTGAAGTAAATGTTGCATGAAGCTCTGTGAGATAAAGAAAATGCTCGTTAAAATTCTTCTGCACACAATATTTACTATTGTGTGTTCATTAAAGCTTAAGGTAATGTATCTATTAACGTTGGAAATATTTTAAGGAAATAGTATGCTGAACGTAAATGAATGAAAGTTATATAAAAGGCAGCAATTGCAGGTGATTAACCGTTGAGTATTTTCGCTTTATGTAGAAATTTATTGGCCTGATGCAAAAATAATGGACATTTACTTACTTGTAACTCTAGGAAGCTATAGCCCTTCATAAACACAATTTTATTAATCGAAATAAATAATCAACACTTTAATGGCAACTATCAATAATTTGGTTTATCCCTATAACAAAAAATTAGGAAGATGTCAAACTCTTTGAAGGTCGTTTGAGTTAGCTGAGTTATGACCACTTACGAAATTTCCCCAAGAAAGTGGCAGAGATGCCTAAAAAGTAGTAGTCAGTTGGCAAGAGATCACGAGAATAGACTGGATGAAACATAATTTCTAAACCTAGTTCCTTCAATTTCTGGAACTTCTGTTAGATGTGCGGTCTAGCGTTGGCGTGAAGGTTAAACCTTTCTGTTAACCTATGAAAGGTGTATATATGTCAATTTCTGGTGTTGTCAATTTGTAGACATAAGAAGAATTTATAGATCGCTATTTTTACAGACTTCCAAATTGCCACAATTAGCCTTTGCGAGTACAGTTTTGGCTTGGAGTAGTGTTCCCGGTGTTCATTGCGTAGAATAATGATTATTGTAGAAGATCCACTGTTTGTCAAAGCTACAACATGTTGCAGAAATGGATCATTTCTTATGCAGAGAAAATGAATATTCGAAAAGTTTACTGTACGTAGTTTGTTAAGCAGGAATTAAACTTTAAAAATATGTATAACATTTAATATAAGCATCAATGTGTTAATACTGAAAGGGCCGAGCAGGGTAAGATGGTAAAAAGTGCCTTGGAAGGAATCGTGATAAAAAAAAAACAACACATTCAGCATAAAAAATGATGGTTCTCCACCAAATTTCAGCTCAAAAGATGCGAAACTAATCTCTCTCACTTTTTTTTTTTTTTTTTTGTAGTTTAGCGATATCTCGGTCGGATTTGCATTTTTTTTTCAAATTGAAGATTTTTCAAGCCCTACAAGATAGTAATTTGTGTAGATTTGTTGGCGCAAAATTAAAATTTTGAGAGAGGTTAGAAAATTTAAAAATGGAATTTAAAAAAACTAAGACAACAGTTAGCTCGAGAAAAATAATATGTTATTGTATTTTTAGTGGTTCAATAGCCATGATTTTTTCAGATGTTTTAAAGTGGTAGAACATATTAATAAAATAAAATCCAAAACAGCACTTGTGTCGGTTTTAAGGCGTTTTACATTCGTTTCTATAACTCACAATGATTCGTGGTGTCCTCGAATCTGTCAACGTTAATTTAACTCATTTCCCGACGTCATTGAATGATGAAATTTTCCACAGCGACGTAAGTCGAGTGACAATACAATATTCCATTGTTACTTTCATATTTTTCTCTATATGTCTATATTTTAAAAACACATGTTAATATTTTTTCTTACAGACTTCTTTATCCTAAAATAAATACTAGCCTGAACCAGGGCTGGGTTTGCCTGGTTCCAAAACAGTTTAGGATTTGGGCCACAAAATATTACCTTGAGAAATAGTATGAACACCGAAATAACCGGAAAAAAGTTAATAAAAAAGGACTTTCTCAACGGTGCAAATTAACCAGGACAAAGTCACCAGTTGCGCACATATACTGGAAATAAGACACGTGACCTGGCTTCTTACATAACACGTGCACTGTAAATACAAGTTCGAAACTGCGGTCGCCAGGTCGCTTTCGTGGACAACTGGTCAACAGAGCCTGACTGACGGTCGTACCGATCGGTAATGCTGTGGTGAGCTCTGCTAGAGCGAGATTTTGTTTGTGAGTGAAGTGGGACTTTGCAAACTTACGTCATATATAGATACATAGATAACACACATAATAATATAGCAGACAATCTAAATAATCAAATTACGAGAGTGGACACGATACGTATACACCTCCATGGATTAAACACGAAACTTCGACTGGAAAATTTACATGACGCCACTCGACGGGACTTAGGATTACAACCAGAGGAAGTGCTTTCCATTGAGGCGGATTACTATTATAAACAGACGTACATAAAATGCCTAAATCACAACATAGTGGATCGTGCTTTAGATCGTTGGGGTGGAAATTTAGTTTACAGTACTGATTTTGAAACAATCAATTTGCCAGTGACATTAGAAGTTCAAGAGACAGCAGTAGTGGCTGCGTGGACTATACCATTGGAGATCGATGATACAACAGTGAAAGCAAAGTTTAGTGAATATGGCGAAGCAGCCAGAATCGCAAAAATTTACTATCCAGTGTCCAAACATTTTTACTTTCCAGTGAACACAGGTAAGCGTTTAATACATTTTTGTACACTTATAAAAACTATTCCACTTTTTAGTCGTCCAGAAATGTCGTTTTCAAACGCGCATACAAGGGCAAGGTGAACCTAATACAAAAACTGTAGAGCCCATCCTTAATCAGAAACTAAATGTGCAATAACCTAGTGATAAAGACGTTCGGGCATACAACTTGGAGAACTATCCGCACCTGTTGGATGACAACACTAGAAACGAAAATGAAGAAGACAGCCAGCTCCCCGCACGAGAAGTAGAACAGCTGGTAAGTGAACAACTTGTACGAGAAGCAGTTACAACCGGTTGTGGAGAGACAAATTGTAATAGTTTTTCCGATCAAACAAATCAGGAACAAGTGACTGGAAACGATATTATAGTTTCTGGTGATGTACGTGAGAAACAAGAGACGCCAGCAATAAATTCACAGAAAGAGTTGATTGTGAGTGAGTAGGTAGTGGGTGTTTCTACAAGTGACGGCTATATAGCAGAGCAAGTTACCAAAAGTCATATTAAGTCGTGTGTTTTGTCATCTTCTGAGCAAGAAGGTGAAAATAATGGTGGTGCTAGTGGTAAAAGACAAAACAAATTCGTTTTTGGCAGATTTCGGGAGTAAAAGGAAGCTAGGAAATAAGGTTGTTTTGAGGGCGCTACGGATCACATCACAAGAAGAAATAACGTATCGTAGTGCTAGACAAACACGTTCACAGCCAGGTAGTTTACATTTGGAAGAAAAGGGAGTTTTTCCTGGAATGCAAAGTGACCAACCTAGACAAGTATTTTGTTTTGTATACAATTTTTCGCCATTGTTTCAGGTATGTATTCTTTTCCTATAATATTGACAACTCTGCGATTGAGGAAAAGTGGAAGCAAAATGTGGCATTTAATTTTGCTGTTGGTGTTTCATATGACAAGGAGTGTGAGTACTACTTTATCCGTGTGTACTTTCAACATTTCGAATGCTCGACATCCGGTCAAAGTTGTAAATTTGGCCCAGTGCTTGAAACAAAACTGTATACAGATTGCTGGTCTACAAGAGTGTGGGACACAGTAAATTGATGTTCCGGCCTACAATACTATCTTAAATTATGATTACCAAACAAATATTGGTATTTGTATTTTGGTTCGACAGGACCTTGAATTTACTAATAGATTTTTGCATTCCAGTGGACGCTTAATTTCTATAACATTTCAGGACATTGTTATTATCTGTTGCTATGCCAGTAGTGGTACGCACCACGAGGCTGCTCGCACAATTTGTTGTCAACGGTACTTGCAACTGAAATACAAGAACTTAATAAATATCGCATAATTATTTTGGCAGATTTGAATGCGACACGCTTAGTGCAATATAGTTCTAGTAACAGAAATATTAGTGTGCTATTACAAAATCCGTATAAAGAATTACAACTTATAGACATATGGCCTACACTCAAAACAATTACAGGCTTATTATAAACAAAAACAATAATATGATAGTTTAAGACTTTATAATGAGTTAGTTAAAACAGATGTTCCACATCTAAAATGGACACAAAGTATACTCAGGAGATTTCATACTAACAGGCTAATGTAATTCGATCCAAATTACAGAAAGTCAGTATTATGGAGCAACCGAGCTTGTCCAATACAATTAAGGAAAGAAAGGAAGCGAAATAAAGCTTATTAATTCTTAATCAGATGAGAGGGTCAAACAGTGACAGGTAAACAGATTTATAAGAAAATACGTAATCATCATAAATCCTTTTACCAACGTCAGGTTTCAGAAAGTAACGATTTTATGTGTCCAAAATCTGACTGAACCGTTCTTACAGAAGTGCAACAAGTTGCTTTAGCAAATCCTTTTATAGAATCTGAAATCCTTCAAACCTTGTATACTATGAAGGATCGCGCTTCATCGGGCGTAGATGGGCTTGGTACACTGTGGTATAAAAAGTTTAGTAACTTAATAGGCCCTATGTTAACGAGAATGTATAATCAATTTGTGCAACAAAGATTGATAGAAGTACGAGTAGAGTTTGCTCAGGCTATCGGTCTCCTTCTTCCAAAAAAGGCAACTCTGTTAACTAAGACAACTTACGACTTTAAACACAGATTTCAAAATGCTTACAAAAACTATTATGAGACGGTTTCGAAAGTATGTATCTAACATCATTGATCCGAGTCATGGGGGCGTGGCCAACACCAAAGCCATTCATATTTTGTTAGCTAACTTTCGCGATATTATACAGGCATATCACCATTAATTAACTCCAAATTTTATAGTTTTCTCGACGGATTTTAATAAAGTATATCCATCTGTCAACTTACAGTGTACAATATTTATATCATATTTTGCACCATTTGAAACTTCCAAACATCTATTTAATTTAATTATCAGACTATATGATGTTCTTACGATTAGGCTACAAGTAAATAAGAGTTTACAGACAAAATTCGGAATGGAACGCTTATTGAACCAAGCAGATGCGTTGTCGCCATATTTATTCAATATTCTGTTATTACCTTTAGTCCTAGACATAAAAAGTAAATTAAAAGGCATCCATCTCCACCAGGCCTATCTTAAAGGAATAGTATATGCTGATGATGCACTATGGTTTCCGCAAGATAAAAATAAATAGATATGGTTATACAACAACTAAAATGTATGGTAAGGTGTCTAACATTAATATAATTTCAAACAAGACTCAACTACTAATTATGGATTCTCTCAAATATTTATTTGTTTGGTATAGTAACAATATACATATAACGATGGCCTTGAATTCACAACATTTAATTCAAAAATCCTAACTGGAATAAACAAATATAAATACTGTTTCTCAACCTTAGTGGCTAGAGGCAGATTTATCAATGCTTTCACCCGTTGTTCAAGAAATCGTACGTTAGCATTTTGTAACATATAAGTCGTTATTTATTGTTCAATTATCCGTTCCGTACACACAGGAAAACATCCCAATTGTCAATTCAGGAAGGGGACCTTCAATTAAAATATTTACAAATACAAGGCGAAGCATTATTGTTGCATAGGAGAAGAGTACTCCACACAATTGATAAATGAGATGTTGCGAAGAATAACTTTGACTTTACCTTTAGCTATAAGAAAGTGGTCAAAATTGTTACCACATCTGACTCCAACTTTTGTTCATATGTTATTTTCTAGTCGACAAACTTCCTGTAGATCAGTGGAAGGTTAAACAATTCTACCATTATTTAATTAATACCAGTACAGTGCATGTACCATCTTTCAAGAAAGTAAATCCCATGCAGCGGTGAGAATATTGGAAACTAATCTCCGTATGAAAACTTAAGCTCCTGCCAAACATATCGCATGTTTAGTGCTTAATTTTCAAGTTACTGTGGCAGCAATGAAGAGGAGATATATTGCGAAAGAATTCTCATACGATACAGACGTTTGAATGTGTTATAATAGGCCGGGCAAAATAGAAAATCAAAAGAAGGAAATAGATGACAAAAGGAACAGTGCGAATGTGTGTGTGTGTGTAAGCAAGTAATACTAAATCTATTCGAAAAGTAGAACAAAAAAGCAATGACTCTCTAGTGACGTAGAAGCTCGCTTGGCGAGCTACTGTGAGGACGTGTTTGAGTCGAGCTCCAGTGGTTGGCGTCAAACAGAGTCTGTGCTCAATTTGTGTTAAGTGAAACATCTATTTTAGTTTATCAAGTTATTTAGTGAATATTATGGCTCAATCTTCAAACACCATTAGAAGAATTAATACCATTCAATTGGATTTACACGACTTACAAGGAAGATTACATTTACTAGGTTCCATGACGCCATTGCCCGTGACCTAGGTCTACTGCCGCATGAAGTTTTATCCCTTGAGGGGGATTTTTATTTAAGAAAGACATTCCTCAGGATACAGAATCATTCCATCCTTCCACGAGCGTTAACAAAGTGTGCTGGAAAACTATCCTATGAATCGGACCACGAAATAACAATAATACCGGTGAGTGAAGTGCTTCCTGATTCCATAACTATTGCCATATGGGTCGTTCCACTTGAGGTGGAAGACTCCCACATTCGACAATACTTTAGTGAATTTGGTTCACTCGTTAATATTCAGTGTATATATTTTCCCAAAAAAATAGTATTTACGCCTTCCATGCCTAATCTGGGAAGTGTTTAGTGACTTTTTCTAAACTATATCGAAAACTTCCCACGTATTTTTCCTTGCACAACTTCAAAATCCAACTTCGTGTGCAAGGTGAATTGGTACGTGACAGTGTTAGTGATAATCATACTGAAACTACCTCTAGGCCACTAGATCAGAATTCTTTTCAACATCCTGTAATTCCCTTATTTAAAGAAACTGAATTTCCGATTTTGAGTACTGCTGATCAACACCAGAAATTAGAACAACCCATTAATACTGGCTACCCTGAACACGGGCCAGCTGAGGCAGGTGCCTCAAGTTCGGTGTTAGCAGCAGGTGATGGTTTGAAGGTCAGTGACAAGCGGGAGTGTAGCCAGGGGTTAGTTACTGAATCAGCTGATTCTGTAACTTCCTTAGACAAAGCACATAATAGTGTGGTGTTGGTTTCCACGTGTTCTGATAAAATTAACAGTGGTGAAGTTTGTGAGTGCAGTGTGAAGGGCACCAGTGCAGTATCCCAAGTGCCGACCATAATTTCTGAAAGAGTACCCTCTATTCCAGTTACAGTTGCTGCTAAGGAAACAACAAGTGGTTTTTACAGCTTGCAAATTCCTTTTTCCTGTTCGATAGTAGTGAAGTGCAATTCCCAGTAGTGCTTGCGTCAGTGTCCTCCACCTCCAAAGTGAAAAAAGTCAACAAACACACCGACCACCAAGCTGCTAAACGAGTGAAAACTTCCCGATCCAGTAACGCCCGGCGAACTCGCTCTCAGGTGGCGGGGGCAGGAAAAGACTAGGTACAAACTGTTTGTCATAGTGATTGACAGGACACCCAGGTACGTAATTCTTAGTTGTAAACAACGAAATATTGTGTGCAAGTGGACCTATACGTTCTTCCATAATGTGTGTTTTTGGTGCAATATAATTTTTAGTATGACTACGCTCCAACTTGCGACGTTTAATGTTGCCTATGCTGAATCGGAAACGAAAATTTCATTATTCAAACAGTTTGTGCATCAATCGTATGTACATGTAATTACAGTGCAGGAAACAGTCCTTCCGGTGTGGACCATATCTACTTCTGACGCTGAATATAAATAACTCATTATGAACTTATGGGTGCAACATAATTCGGAAGGATTTTTCCCAACATGAGGAATAATTAGTGAAATAGAGGTCACAATACTGTTGAGTAGGCATTTATTGTAATACAGTTATTAATTTTTTGTTTTGTACAGTCGATTGTTATAAATTCTTGGTTAGTTTGTAGTTATTGTAATTACGTTAGGTACACTGTATGTTTATGAATAAATGAAGCATTATTTTAAAATAAATAGTGTAGTGGTCTAGGTGCTGGCTTTCCGCGCTGAAGGTCGCGGGATCGAAACCGTTTGTCTCCTTGATTTTTTTTCCAAACTGCATGTTATTGAGAAATTTCAATAAATTCGTGTAGATAAAGATGCACCAGCCATCACTTGAACTGAAAGGGATCATGGGTAATCGAGTTACGTCAGCTTGTATACGTCATGGTCGAGTGAGCCTCACTGTCAGAAATACTCTCCCTAAGCTGTTATCAGCGAGCTCACCGGTTGAACCTTGTAAAATGGCTACTTCCTGTCAAGATCATAGATGATTTATAATAGTTAAAAAGCGTTAATCTCGTTTAGACTTGCTTTACAATCCGAAAATTACGCTACTATATAAACGTCATGAATTTTGCAAAAATTAAGGAGATACTTTAAATTTAAAAAGCATCTTTGGCAGCTATACGACCCACTAGTCCACTACTGCCAAATTTACAAATTGGACTTTTTGTATTATTTCAGTGCAATGGTATTATTTTCCAACAATATACTTCGTCTATGAAATATAATCTACCGTTGTAGTTATCATACTTTAGTAACAAATAAATAATGAAAACTGTTTCTAAGTAGTTAAACGTTTACTTCTTTTCAAAACACCAAGTAAGACTAAAAAAGTATCAAATAATACATTTTTCAAAAACAAAACTATGAAATAATTGTTAACGTTATTTTCAAAATTATTTCAACACCTTTTTCTGTATTAAAATTGCTTTCTAATGCTTATGGTGAAATATGTTATCGAGTGGTGAATTTCAGGAGATTTTCAAATTATTTTAAAACATAGATCACATTGTAAAAGGTATTTTCTTTGAAAGATACAATTAAGATCTTATTTTAAAATGATTTTCTATAATTTGGAAATTGTTTTCGAGTTCTATTTGCTACTTGTGCAGTTTCGCCATAACGTTAATACAAATGTAGCAAAATTTTGAACTTCAGGAGAGATTTTTTGTTAAATAAAGATCTTTTCGGCCCATGTGTGCTAAGTTTCTTAGCAGTAAAGTACCCGAATCTGATATTCCTATTTCTGGGCAGTGTGCGAATTAGCAGGGGGATGCCCGGGATCCCCCCCTGACAAAAAAGATTCCTATTGACAATTTTTTTTCGTCCCTGCCAGGGATAAATTTCTTGTCCCCAGAAGAAGTTTCGATCAAGATAAGATAGAAAATCGGATGAAACAGTGCCTATTTTGAAACCCTGCCCAATGTTAGTGCAATTTAATATATAGGAACTCCAATCGATATTTAAAGAAAAAGAAATAATTCCCCAAATTAAGACGGGAGCAACACGATGCATTTTAATTTTAAAATCCCATTTAATTTTCTTTAAATTTCGTATCTCAGTTCTCCTATGGTCGCTGAGCATGATTCTGAACTGAAAAATTACATTTCGGAAGTCCCTCACGGCGGAAACTTGAGATAACAAATTTTAAAATATTTGATTTCATGAAATTTCATATTTTAAAATTTCAAAGGTCCCTGAGTTCGACTATGAAAAAAAAATGAATTACATTATCCAACATGGCTATAGTCCAAAACGTCTTTATATGAAAGATCGTAAGGATTCTTGAGAGACTCTAGGTCTCTAAACAGCGCTTAGATTTGTTAAGGATTTTTAAAAAGTGAATTCTGAAAACCAAGATAAACATAATCTGAAACATTTTCATTAAAAAAAAATCCAATGTGCGCCAGATGTAGCCCAAGACTTTTAGAATAAAATAAATTTAAAGAATCAAATAAACTTGCTTTTCAAAACCATACAAAACTTCCAGAAAATTATTCAGTTATCAAAGTTCTAGACAATCTTAATTCGATTTATAAAATATAAGGTGGCTCTGATATGGTGTAAAATTCTACAGGCGTAATCCCAAATTCATGACTACTTTGTATAAATATGGTTAATAGCATGTTAAAGGCGAATACGAAGTTTCTTTAGAGTCACGTGTTTTATTATAGCTGAATTCAAAGCTTCGTAGAGCCGACCGGGTGGCCGAGCGGTCTGCGGCGGTAGGGCATCGGTCCGAAGGTCCCGGGTTCAAGTCCCGGCATGGCTGTGGATTTTAATAGCTAAAGGCTAATCGTGACGGGTCGCAGTCCAACGTTACTAGACTGGCCCATGTAAAAATAAAGTTCACGAAAGTTTTTTTATCAGAGCAACCTAGACCTTAGGTGTTATAAAATTATCCAGTTTTTATATTATAGTGAAGTTTAGTGTTCGATTTGTAGGGCGAATGGCTAGGATATCCCCCTGTCTGGAAATATCATCTTCAGCTCTGCATTTCGAAATCTTCCCCTAGCCAAAGGCGCCAAATACGGCATTCTAACGTGTTTGATATATTCTTTACCCTCTCTACAAATTGCATAAATCGATCACTGGACTGCAGTTTTAAAAAGATAGTATACTTTAAAATTCTTTCTCATATTTATTTTTCCACACTCACATACACACACTCAGATCGTGGGGTTTGGGGTTCGATTCCCGGCTCTGCCAAGGGATTTTTCAAAGCAAGAGGGTCTGGAACGGTGCCCATCCAGCATCGTGATGCAATTGGGGAGTGCCCTGAATAAAAGACAGTGGCGATCACAGTTGAGATCTTCGACTCTCCTCTCCCAACACGTCTGGTCAGCGCGGGATCAGCAGACAAACTCTTTCCTACGGGAGAGGTCTCATCCAGTAGTGAATTGAATATGGCTCTGAATTATATATACAATCTGGGAGTAAAGTAAGAGACAAAAACGGCGAATTTACAATAAATATAATTATGTATGTTCTGCCCGAGAGCAGGTGCTGACCCGAAAGTTCCTGGGCAGGGTAAACCGATGGCGGTTGTCATTGTCTTCAATTGGATAGGAGAGGACGGGACCTACAGTTTAACGTGGACTCCGAACACTGATTCCGCCAGACTCCCCTATCCGTGGAAGTGTCACCTCCCAAATTCTCGGCCAAAAATCAGTAGAAACCGTTCAAAACTTCACTTACACTCTCTTAATTTTTACTTTACACCCCACCCAAAATGAAAATTATGGCGGAATCGCTGACTCCAAACCACTTACATCAACTTGTGTGTTTAGTATGC
>JAGDQP010021433.1:569-24555 GCA_022664845.1 Lepisma saccharinum
CGTTGCAATATTTGAGGTCACCACGAACCACATTGTGAATTAAAGAAAAGTCTGTAAAAATAGTATATTAATATTCGATTAAATGAACGTATGAGTGCGGCGACCATATTTTTTGAGTTAAAATTCTTGACCCGTCTTACCGTTATCTAATGGATCCCCTCCGCCCTTTTCTTGGCGCTGATTTAAGGGTGAACCCAGGAGAGATTTTATTTCGGCCAAACATTTAACATATAACTTGCGTTTTATTTAAAATCTTATACTTTGAAAATCGTAATAAAGCACCAACTTCATAAGTTTAAAATCAATACTAATGCGTTTTACAAGGCAAGTTCAATGCCTGAATAATTGTCTTAAACCAATAAACACTATTAAAAAAAGTAAGTTTCCAAATATCTTTAAATTGCAAAAAAATCAACCGTTATCTACACATTTTTGTTAAAACACCACACCAATTGTATTTTTCATAGTTTTTACCGTTTTAGTCAATATCTGGGTTCAATAAACATGATATTATCTACAGTTTCTACTAAAAACAATAAAATATTACATCAGTAATTATCATTACTTCAAAAATATAGTAATTCATAATTCAAGTTATGATAACTAAGAATAATGAATTACTTGGTCATTTATTATTATTGTTTACTTATGAACGCTCAGAAACATTTTAGTGAAACAAATTAAACATTTACTTCAAACGTCTCTTTGAAATTTAATTCTATAGTACTTCCTCACATAATACTGGCTTTTAATAATTTTTTTCGGGACACAACCCTATAATTCGGGACGTATGGTAACTGTACTATACATATTATCAGGGATATGAAATATATATGCAAATGAAAAAGCGATTTCAAAATATCTCACCTGAACCAATTGCAAAATCATAAATAAAGTTTTAGGGAAAGCGAACTAAATAAAATCACCAGAATCACTAAATAAAATCACTAAATCACCAATAAAATATCCAGTTTCAAAATCCCCAGAACACAAACAGCGGAATAAATTGAGGTTTAAGAACCGAGGTTATGGACGGACAGACGAGCAAAGTGAAATTTAAGAAAAACAACAACAATTATTTTGGGTCCTCTAATGGTAATATTTGGTTGTTACCATTTGGTTACTGTGAACGGTTCTTCTTTATTGAATTAACTCTTTTTTTTTTTCCATGTGATGTTAATTAAACAAGTTCTGCTGTATCCGAGCATTGAGAACGCCAATACGTAGTGTGTATATGTGTTAAGAGATGGCAGCACCACTCAAGATTTCAAGGCAAGAAGAACGCCTACTTTACTGATCAACACAAATTTTCCGGCATCGTCGTAACTACTGGCACCATTGGTACAAAACCTTGTCAACAGGTGCTACTACATACTACGATACTACTACGAGTATCGAGTTAATATAATAACTTTACCACATTTTCGAAACAAAATAAAAAAACGAAAACAAACGTGTAGTTGCGCCACGGCTTTGCCGACTGCATCTACGGGCAGTGTGCAAATTATGGAATATTTACAGGGGGATGGATGGAATGTTATTGATAACTAAAAATATCGAGATGACTCAGCTAGGGAGAAAAGTGAGTCACTTTACCTGGTAAAGACGAGTAGGGTGTCATTTTATTCCATCTTTTGTCAACATTACGAAAATGAGAACCAGGAAATCAATTTTGGTAGTTTTTGGCGGGAAAATTTGTTTTGAAAGGGGGAAATTTTCAGTAGGCGAAGGTCTTCATATTGGCGACGCTGGTGCCCTCCCTAATTATCCGATAGTTATAACTGATACCTCGTTGGAAATCTCATGAAACAGAGATTCCAACTGTATATCATGTGTTTCCATTCTGCCTCATATTTAGAAGAAGAAAACGAAGAAACCTGACATTTTACGAAAAAATCCGATTTTTTTCATAATTCACAGGCAGTTGGCAACACGTACACTGATCATACACCTACGAAAAAAATTCCAACGTATACCATTTATATTCCCGCCAAAAATATGTAACAATCATAAAGTTTGGTACCATACAACGTAAGAGAAAAATCGGAGAAACCAAAAATTGCCTTGGTGATCGGCATCTACATTGCCCTAATGAGGAATATTTCCCCCTGACTTTTCTCCCACTTCGGCTACGACTATACTAGTGAAACTTCGTCATCCCGTCTGTTGTTTACTCACAACAATTTTGAGCAAAAATGAGCCACTTTGGGTAATTATCGGTGGATCTATGGCGTTTTGATTTATTATAGCACCGCAGTGGTCGCCATTTTTGAAGAAATTACGCAGTAAAAATATGTACGCTCTCCCCTTTACCCTTCTAGCCGGAGAAACCATGAAGATAGGATATTACCCTTTAGGGTGGTTCTTTCTTGTCATTTTAGGCCGTTTTGTTTCATTATTATATGAGCCTGGAGCCCGGTCCTTCCTGTTCGCACCAGCCTTCTGGATTCTCTTTCTTCGTATATGTTTTCCCTTCTTTTTATAGTTTTATAAGTGTACCAGCGTTCTGTGATTTTGGTTTTTGTTCTAGCGGTTTGCTGGTATTCTCAGTTGACGTTACTATTTTGTCCTGTGAGACTCTCTATGTTCGTACGTTTGGCCAGGAACCCATATATGTATATCAACTCCTCTCAGAGTCTGAGGCTTTAATTTTTCATTAGGTACTATTCTTTTTCATTTTGGTATTCCGGTTTGTGTGGATCACGATTTCAGCCGTCTGGTGGAAGTGACTCTGCTTATTATTTTAGTGTTCTAAGTTTATCTGTGTGTAATGATAATAGGTACCTCAGAGCAGGTCCAAATATTCATACTGATGTAGGAAAAGAGGTATGGATTGTTACAGTAGTAGTTCCTAGCTCTTTCCACCATATCAAATGCATTTTTTTACATTATAACCACCTGATCCGTGTGTAGTGTAGAAGGCAGTGGGTGGAATATTTCACATTTGGAGTAAACTTATGCCCTTCCTCTATGTATTCTTAGATACAACTTTTCTGCGGTGTGTTCAAGGCTTTCTGGTTCATCACATTTTTGTAGGTAGTAGATTCAAATATCTCCATGTGTGTTGAGTATTGTATTTTGTTTCCAGTTATTTTTGCAGATAGTTGGTTTTTGTCACAAGACTCTCCCATGATAGTGTCATAATGCGTAAGGTTTTGTAATGTCTTATTTTAGCGTTATCTTTTTCTAGCCAGTCACAGTTTAGTAGGGGTCTCATGTCCCTCTTCCTTGTGGTGAGCCTCCCGAATTTCTTGGCCTTTGAGTTAGCTTTTCACTGAGTTTGTGTCACTAGCTTTTAGCAATTAGGGGTGAACTGGCACTATCTTGGTCCAACTACAGGTTGAGAGGGGACTGGAAAGATTAAAGAAAAATACCCAACAAGCGGGTACACAATTAACATCTCGCTGAAGTTATATCTAGCATAAAGATAATGTCAGAATGAAATTTTAGGTTTAAAACAGAGTTTGGTTGAAACACCGGTCTGTTCCTCCCAATAAAATGGACAAACTACTCTGTATTACGCAGAGTTGATGAAAGACGAGAAGGTTTAGTAACCGTAGAACCTTTTAGGACAAAAATAAACGGGAACATACAACTAGATAATTATTATAAAATTAAAAATATATAATAATCAATATTATACTTATAAAAGCTAGTGACACAAGCTCAGTGAAAAACTGACTCAAAGGATAAGAAATGCTGGAGACGCTTGCTCACCATAACAAACAAGGGGGCCCTACTAAACTGTGACTGGCTAGAAAAAGATAATGCTAAGTTAAAACATTGCAAAAAACTAACTCATTATCACACTATCATGTGAGAGTCTTGTGACAAAATCATACAGAAACCTGTTAGTGTTTCTTATGAAAGGTCTGTAATGTACGTCCGTTTGGTTCTTTCCTTATTATAACATCCAGGAGGTTTATCCACTTTGGCTCGTTTTAATTGTAAACTCTAGTTCTGCATTCTTGTGTAAATTGCATAAGCAAGACTGTAGTTGATTTTCCGTACCAGGAAATATTCCTACGACGTCATCAACAACCCTGTATTCCAGTATATGTTTCACAGTGTCTTTTATTTGTCAATGCTATGCTGTCTGCATGCACACATATGTTCACATAGGCTACAGATGCCTTCTGAAGTATATTTTTGTGGAGAAGACTAATTTAACTATTATATATTAGAATTTTAAGACTTCTCTTCACTAGTGTTGTGGGTGGTGCTTCCAACGCTTTCTCCTTTCAGGTTGCATTGGCCATTCGTATCTGGAGCTGAGGTTCTCTTGTACTTTCTAAACTTAGATATAAGTTTTTTTAATAATAATATCTGCAATGTATAAGTTTTGGATTAGTTATTTTAATTCTTCTCATTTTGGGCAGAAAATCTGAAGTGTGTTTAAGCCATTCCCACAGAGTATGAAACAATCCCATGAGAAAATCATTTAAGTATTTGTCCATATAACTTACTGGGCTGTTGCATGCTGAGACTATGCGTCTCCCAGCAGTATACACGTATCAGGTCGTGGTTGTTTGGAAACATTTGGTAGGAGGAAAAACATCACTAGATTTCCACTGGATTTGTCGCTGATTTGATAACAATGTCTTTCTATATTTTAGTTCGCAACTCGTGCAAAACAAACATGCTATTATTAAACAAATGTAGTGTGATGTCATGTACGAGCAAAACAAACTATCTGAAATTCGAATACAAAGTTAATGACTCTCCACTAGTTCGAGTCGATTCTATTATTGATCTTAGGGTAACCATTAAATCTAGCCTGTTATTCGACATGCACATAAATCGTTTTGTTAACGAAGCTTACAGGAACCTCGGGTTTATAATGAGGTTAGCAAACGATTTCTCGAATACTTAATTCATACAGTCAATAATTTATACAGTCTAAATTTTACAATTTTTGACATAAAAAGGAACTGGAATTTATCCTAGACCTGGCAAATAAGTACAGGTTATATAATCTCTTGAAAACAGAAGAATTAATTTTCTCTTAACTTTCCTACACAAACTATTACACAGTAAAATCCAATCAGAAAGCTTATTATCAGAATTAGGGCTGTATGTACCGCATAGAGTAACTCGACCACGTAATGATGTCTGCCACCTCTCGGCCCAAAGGACAAACGCGTTAGACATATCGCCTATTAGGAGAATGTGCTCATTTTATAGTTGTTCCTTAAAGAATGTTCTGAGATTGATATATTAAATATAAATATGAGCGAATTCCATTCTTATATAAAATAATGAATACTTTATACAGAATGTCACCACGCAGCTCCAAATATGAATCGTGTTAAGACGTTACAGTTCCTTCCAAATCTAAATTGACTACCAGAAAGAAATTTGTAATAAAAAAATATTATGGATCTTTGTTATTGCCTAGCGATTATTTATTTATGAAAGAACACATATAGAAAAACTAAGAAATGATGGTGAAGATGGTTTATATAATTTAAGAACAAAGAACTGAAAATAAGAATAAAACTTTCGAGTTGATAAATAAAGTGATCTTAACTTAACGAGCTTAAATTAAATAAATGAAAAGTGTTTACAAGTAATTTTGGATCTTATGCTGTAAATCAATATTTAACACTGTAGAATTGAAAATGTTGAGAAGCATAAACAGCTTAAATGTGTATGATAACAATGTAGTTGAATATATATTAATGTGTGTAGCAATTTTGTTTTATGACGCTGTTATTAATTTTGAAATCAGAGTAATAATGTAGGAATTGCTAACCTAGCAGGTTGAGCAAATAAAAAGAAGAATGTCTTGTTGGAACAAATATTTACTGTGTTGGTCCAATACTGTGAAATATGCAGACAAAAGCAGCTACGGTTTCAAATGAGCGGAAAAAACAATGACCGGATTTCACGGATCTTTTCGTAATGTTTTCGAATAACCATTTTCAGTTTGATACGAATGTGTTTCATACTTCATCGAAAATGGCTATCATGACCAAAATATCCCTTAAACGACGGTCATCTTGTCAAATTGCGGGGAAAATTATGATCGCATTTGATGGTACTTTTAGTGTTTTGCATTTGACATATTTCTATACTCTCATATCAATTTTTAACCTATAACTAACTCGTTTTGTTTTATAAAAGTCTGGCTACTTTTCCCGCAATTAATAGCAACAAACGGCAGCTATTTTTTTTCAAAATGGTGGGAAAGGCTATTGTTGGATTTTTAGAACTTCTACTATGTTGCTAGAACATTTCTACACTACCAAACAATTTTCGTCTTGAAAATTAACACAGAAAAATTGACAGCCGCCGCGACCGGGACTCGAACCTGGATCTCCCAGTTGCCAACATTTCAACATTTTTACAATGTTTATTGTGAAAAAGGTAATAACATCTATTCTTTCATACTGCCTGATAGCAGAAAGGTTCCTAAACCAAAAAATCTCCTCATGAGTGGAGTGCCTGGGCCTCGTAACCAGCAATGAAGAGTTGGGAGAGTGTCTACGCGAGAGGAACATTCCATATACACAGAGATGCCGTGGTGGTCTAATTGGTAGCATACCTAGCTGGCAACTGGGAGATCCGGATTCGAGTCCCGGTTGCGGCGGCTGTCAATTTTTCTGTGTTAATTTCAACATTTACCAACACAAGGTTTATTGTGAAAAAGGTAATAACATCAATTTTCGTCTTGTTAATCAATTTGTTCCTAATAATAATTTTCTTGTTTTAACGTATAATTCCAATTTCCTTAAATTTCAACTTTTCCCCCCTGTTCCACAAATTAAGCATAAGGGGTACAACTGTTACCTCGTTGAAATCTCTATTCTATAAAGTTTCCAACCATGTAAAATTAATGAGTCTATACTAAATTAGATCACTGATCAGGACCGTGCATATATTATATTCTTTAAATTCTTATATACAGTGTGACTGCGGATATTAATCTAGTAACCAATATTCTTATCACCCTGTATTTAACTTATTCTTGTGATTATTGGTGCATATATTTGGTACTGGTACTAATAGGTTCTGAAACCAATCAAACGCAACATCGTTGCAGGCTAGTATTTATTTTACGATAAAGAAGTTTACATTAAAAATATTAATATATAAAACTTACGTCGCTATGCAAAATTTTATCATTGTGTGACGTCGTGAAATGAGTTATATTAACGTTGCAAGATTTGAGGATACCACAAACCGTTGAGAGCTAAAGAAAAGAATGTAATAAACGAATTATAATAAAATCAAAACAAAATTAAATTGAAATCGAGAACTTGTTTCAAAATTTTTCATTCTCCATTGGCACACGATCCATTTTTATTTCTTTAGATAGTTCATCCTTTTCTCTCACGGCTCCACTAGAATGCCTTTCAAGGAGGAAGTTTTTGTCTTCTGAGTTCAATCAAGCAGATTCCAGACAGACGGGATCATAATAAGTGGAGATTACCTCGTTTATCTCAATAGGTTCGAATCTTAAAGTAATTGTAAGGAAAGTATTATTTCAACGAAAGGTGCTTTTGAGTTCCCTTGTAATATATATGTATAGTTACTAGCTTTGCTTCGCTGGGGGCGCTGCCTGCATATCCCCATGGGAGTTGCGCTCCCTTCTTAGAAGTTTTGGGTGAGCTGCGTCCCTTTTATCTTAAACGGACTCTCTCTGAGGGACTGCACCACCATGGTGTCGATCTACACCTCCACGGAGGGTCTGCGTCCCCCTTCCGCCTCATAGGTGAGGTTTGTCCCATTTATTGTAACCTACTCTTGGCCATACACCTTCAAACAAAATTTGGTTTCTCTACCTTCAATGGTTTGGAAATTGGGTTTTGGGGGCGGCCATTTTGGGTCCAAGTTGACAACTTTTTAAAACTTTTCTAATATTGTCGTCACCTACTTGTAATGGTACATCTTCATATAAAATTTCATTTCTCTAGCACGAACGGTCTGGAAAATGGGGTTTTGGACGTTCATTTTTGATCCAAGATGGCGTCTTTGGATACATTCTGTAATATTTTCGTAACCTACTATTGATAATGTACCTTCATACCAGATTTCATTTTAGTAGCTCCAGTGGTTTAGGCTATGTATTCTATACAATAGGTTTGGCGGCCATTTTGGATCCAATATGGTGACTTTTTGAATATTTTGTAATATTTGTCTAAACTACTAGTGATCATGTACCTTCATACCAAATTTTCTGTCTAGCTTAAAGGGTGTGGAAAATGGATTTTTGGGGTCCGCCTTTTGGATTCAAGATGGCGACTTTTTCAACATTTTGTAATATTTTCGTAACCTAATAGTTATGTTGTTCCTCCATAGCAAAATTCACCTCAGTAGCCTTAGCTGTTTAGGCTGTGTATTCTATACAATAATGGGTTTGACGGTCCTTTTGGATCCAAGATGGCGATTTTTTCCTTTACCTACTCTTGATCACACCAAATTTGGAATTTCTAGCTCCAGTAGTTTGGCCTGGGAATTTTGATGGGTGAGTGAATCAGTGACCATGGGGCTATATTGTATATGGAGGATAGAAATATCAAAGTAAACAGAAAATTTCAGACAATATTCTACCTAACTCTGATCGCATTTTTAAACTTCTTACGTAAGATGTAGCATAATTTACGTTTTGGGTTTTCAACGTCATACCTCAGATTCTGAAAACATGAAAAGAGTATTTAAGGAAATGTTTCAAATCAGTAGAAATAATTATTTTCAGAATGTTATTCAGGAAATTGCTGTAAGAAGAATGTACTACTATACAACAGATTAATAAGAAACTTAAACGGACGCGGAGAGACATCTAGTAGGAAAATTGTGAGATTTATTTATTTATCATCTGAAGTAGTTTGTGAATCTTTTGGGAGTCTCGGCCGCTAAATTTTTTGACGATCCAAGTAATTTGACGTAATTGCGATCTCCCTATATTGTGCTAGCCATTTGACGCAGCAAAGTATATTCAAAATTGGGTATCTTTACAGTCTTTAGGCAACTTTGGCTCAGCAGAAATATTCTAGGGGAGTGGACATAGGAAGGAAGTCGAGGAATATATAGTTCGAAGTTGCCATATTGGTATTCCCATCATAGTCTAAGGAAATTCCGTATATATTTTGGTCGTCAAGGTTGTTTTCAGTATCTTCTGAATGCTAACCGAACGCTTTAGCACCTAAGTTACTGCGGATTGGTAAACACAATTTTGGTATTCCTTTTAAAACAACGTTACAATACTTAATAACACAAAGTTATCGGAAATAACTTTCTTCAAATTCTTGGTCTTTCACAAACATCACGAGATGAACCTTTGTTTTATAAGGGTTTTTATCTATTTTATAAATTCTTGCCATAAATCATCAAATATGGTGATTAATGGGGTTTAGGTACGTAATAGGAATCGTTAAGCGTATTTTAAATCCACTGCTGGTTAACAATTATATCTCCTCCCACGACAAGAAAAAAACAACGGAAACAATAGCATGGGTGATGGGAGTTTGTATATACAGAATCAAAAGCACAAGATTTGTACTTCTGTACATAATGTTGAAAAAGACATGTCATATTAAAACATGGCGTTTATCTTAGAACTGTAAGAATGTGGCCAGTGTAAAGTACTGGCCCCGCGACCCGACGATTGGGAAACACTTATCTATCTTCTTGAAATTTCAACCTCGGTGATTTCAATAATTAATCCCCATTTCTCACCATTGCATTCTGAATGGAGAGTATCTTTTCTTGAATACCGGAAAAAAGGGATTCGCCCAATCTAGTAACCGAAAATTGAGGAATTTACTACGTTGAAAATGATGCTAAGGTAGAAACGAGGATAAGGTATGAATAAATACGTCTCTAGGCTTTCCCACGAAAAGGTTTTTGACAAAACAGGATGACAATGAATCTGAAGAAGATAAAAAACGATAAATATCAATACAGCATTCTATGATTATTGCGTAACAAAGAATGAAATAATCTAAAACAAGCTTTTTGTACAGTTATAAAGTTTCCCAGAATTTCTAGTATTTGTGGTTCTTTTAAAAGAATCTGGGACAACCCAGAGACCATTCAGCATAAAAAAATTCATCTTAATGCACTGTACTTATCGTCAGTAATGCTGTGAGCAAACCGAATCATTTATTGTACGTTATCCCCAGTCCTAGTTTTTTAGTGTGATTTGCACATGCGCACAGAAAAAGAAACGGTTCTTATCGTAAACATACATGTAATGCTGGTTAAGTGTGTGCTACCGTCATGTTGGTTTCTTATTTTAAAAGATTTTTTTTTTTTTCATTCAATCATTGGAAGGGTCCAACCCCAAAGTGAGAAATTTAATTATGATTAATACTTTGCTTTTAGTCTCGGTAATGCCCAATTCTATGTATAACTTAGTTTATATGTTCAATTGGCACGGAATGACCCCTGGTTCTTATTAGTCAAGTTACTGAGAATTTTCATGCAGCTAGGTCGCCTGATATTACGAGGATTTAAAACAAAATCGTGTCAAAATGTCATATAATTTATAAATGCCATTTGTTTTTGAAATTTTGTTATTTCAGTTGATTCATTTAAGATTCCATCAAATTAATCATTGTTTTAAAGTAGCACATCTCTGATCTGAAAATAAATGCATTTCCCCACATGTATATAAGAATGTTCTACTACAACTAATATCTCTGTAACACCCTTGTTCACTGTAGCTAATGCATTTTACTTTATTGTTTCGATAGGTCTTCCTGTCTGACCAATACAAACTTTCCCAAAATTACAATTGATTTTCTACACACAACGGCGTTATATAGGAAGTTGTCTTTGACTGGTCGCAGTTTGCTTTTGGTTTTCGCCGATGGTTTATGTATTTTTCTAATACCATATCTTTCCAGTACTCTGCTTTTTCAGTTTGCAATACTACTTGCACTAAAGCATATGCGTATTTTCATTCTCTGTGGTAGGCTTGCATGCACTAATGTTCATCCGAAACCAGCAGGACCATCAAGCAATATTTAACCATCTCCATTCGTAGAGATCATCTTTTCTTTTAATATTTACTCCTAATGCTCCGAAGAAAAGAGTATCCTGTCTCTTTGCCTTCCTGCAACCATATATTTCATTACAAATTTCACTTCAGAAGCTCACAAAACATATATCTTTATCAATATATTTTCTCTTTAAAGGATTTTCTCTTCTTTCCTTATGTAAGGTCTAACCTAAAATAAAATATCGACTACTAATGTTTTTACTTCAAAATGTCAGTATCTTGTAGTGGAATTAAAATAATTGTAATAGACTGGAACCACACTCTTTTCTTGTAAATTATGCAAGAAAGAACAGAAATCAGAAGAGAATATATTAGTGCATAGAATAATAGGTAAGTTGTTAGATTCTCATGGACATCTATCGACCATAATTGTGAATATATCATTTGTATAAAGTTCTTCATTAATGAGTATCAGTATTTAACCTTTGAAAACCTATACTACGTGTGAATGCCAAGTTTGAATGAACCGTGCTTAACTGCGCCTGCGCATTGTGACAATTTAATTCTTTCAAATACTCATTGATTTGTTGAAAATAGTTCTGTCTGGTAGCTATGATTGCATAATTTTCCACGCAAAGCAGAAATCCCCTGAATTCAATATTTTATCTTTACATTTGCTTCCAAAGATATGAAAATCATATTGATTTAACCCAATTGTTCTGAAAATAGGGCATCAAATATACGAAAAACAAGATACATAATGTTTTGAAGCCAGTCTGTGTGTCATGTAAGTAGTCCAGGATGCACCCTATACCCCCGTAGAAGTTTGGAGTTCAAAAATGTTTGATTGTGGATTTGTGTTTCAGACTTCTAGAAATTTCAGAAAAAACTTGCGTAGACATCTTCAATTTGGTGCGACACTTTTTACCTGTGTTTTTAAAAATGGCGGTTTCGTATTTTAAGGCTTTCGTAGTTTGTGAAGCACGAACTTAAAAGTTCAAAGTTAAAGTCAAAATGTAGGTATTTTGGACCAGGAAATTAAAAACAAATGATTTCATTTTGCTGACATACGTCTTTTTTGTTCATAAACGTCGTCACAGCTTCCCTCCGCTTCTATACAAATTGAAAAGTTGGTCATAAAGTCCAGATACAGCCTTGTATTCCACAAGCCGACAGGGAAATGAAACATCTTAGTACGCACATAGAAAATGGACGAGACGATGCATTTTGCGGTACATTATCTTGGATGGAGGGCAATGTTTTTCAAATGGCAAGTGGGTCGTGCGACATATCAGATAACACGAGAATGTTCCCAGAAAGACATTCCCTTGGTCAGATGTGATATACGTGTCACAGTGTCATAGTTACAGTCACTGAAGATGCCCCGATGAATAAATGAAGGGAAGCTGACAGAATCGGTAACGATACTTTCCAGACCGTAACATGTAAGCGCAATTTCATAAGCGGAATTATTTAATGGTAAGTGGTATCTCATATGACCTAATGTTTAAAGTCTAGTTCCTGGAAAGTTCTGTTCCTATCCCTATGAACCATATTGTACCTCACACACACTGAACCGTAATGTCTGTACAGTCATGTTTTTCGAGGTATCTGAAGATAATATTAACAAAGCAAAACTGAACTGATGCGATTATAATCTCTAGGGAGAGAAGCAGTCGAATCATAACAGATCATTTCAACCAACGACACCCAGAAAGTCTTTCAATCATGGGACTACCAGAAGTGTGCAGGAAGAATGAAGAACAGTTGGAACTACCGTCAGGGCACACGTTCTACTTCAAAGGAATAGAAAATGGAAAACCGACACGCGTTGGCTTTATAATTAATAAAGACCTGAAGTCACGGATAAAAGAAATTGAAGGAATTTCAGATAACACCGCACGGGTAGTAATAAAGATAAACAAGAGGTACAGTATGAAAGTTATCCAGGTGTATGCTCCAACAACGTCACATCCGGAAGAGAAAATTGAATACCTATACGAGGAGATACAGAAGATTTTGTACAGTAGCAAATTGCATTACAAAATTGTAATGGGACACTTCAATGCGAAAGTAGGAACCAACAGATCATTGATACGAAAGTGGGAAACATTGGATTTGGCAAAAGAAACAAGAGAGGAGAGAAGTTAGTGAAATTCTCAGAAACCAACAGACTATTCACTTGCAATACATTTTTTAAGAAGCCGCCCCAGAGGAAGTGGACGTGGAAAGGTTCAAACGGGACTAAAAACGAAATAAACTGTGTTTTATCGAATAACAGGGAAATTCTGCAAGACATGTCTGTTCTGAACAGTTTCAAAATATCGAGTGATCATAGAATGGTGAAATGCAATCTGAAACTGAATACTTGACTTAAAAGAAAGAAACATATCAGGGGAAAACCGCCACTTTTAGATCTGGAAAATCTATGGAAACACAGATTTACATTCGAGATAGAACTAAGCAGCAGATTCAGCGCCTTGGAGGAGTTAGATGATGAAGTAGACATCAATAGCAGAAATAAAAGACTGACTGAGATAATAAGAGACACACACAAGGAAATAGCAGGCATCAACAAGAAAAAACAAGCCCAAAATCTCAGAAGAAACTAAACTTTTGATGAAGAAAAGGAGGGAAAAGAAAGAAGAGGAAAACTACATAAAGAGGATTGAGTACATATAATTAAATAAAACCGCAAGGAAGAAAATAAGAGAGGATGTACGAAGATATAACGAAAATCATGTTAGAAATACAATCGAGGAGAACAAGAGCCTGATGAAAACCAAACAACAGCTCATGATAGGGAAAAAGCAAATAATTGCAGTTAAGAAAGCAGACGGGACCATAACACGAAATATGGAGGAAATTATAAAAATATTTGAAAATTTCTACAGAGAATTATACTACCCCGAAGAAGAACTAGGAAATGAAGATTCAGAAGAAAATGATGTGTGTTGCCAATTCACAATCTTAATTTTTTTAAAACACGATTTTCCTAGTTCCCCTTGGAAAGGCCTCATCCGATTGGTTATAGGTAGAAATGAACATTTTTTTCCTCTGCCATAGTTGCCGCGCTACTCCACATAACAAAACTAAAAAATAACGACAGAACGTCTATACATATGTGTTGCGAGTCCTTTTACATGTATTTACACCTCCCGTTACATCTGGCAACACTGCGTGGTTCTTAATGCAATTCAATCACTGCTTGCTAGTTTAAAAATATCTGCATGAACAAGGCTTCGTTTCATGGTAAAAGCATTATCTGTTTATCGCTTCTGGTTCAAAAGTTATACTATCCCCAACCCCGAGTTGCGGTATAAACTGAACACCCTGTACAATAGAAAAATACTCATTTTTGAGTTTTAAATTTTAAAAATTTTTTCCGCCGTGAATGTTAGTCCAATATTCTTGACATTATTTTAACGCCAAAAAAAAAAAAAAAAAGGATGGAAGTATTAAGGGTCTTGTGTTATTTCGTAAGTCAACATGATGTATCACTTTCGCACGAGGAAAATATGTGATAGTATCTTAAAACTAGACCCTAGTCTTCAGCCCTTTTTCAAATGATTTTCACATTAAAATTGCTTCTAATGACTTTCACTATTGGTAAAAACACCGCAAATACATAGAAAAACACTTGTCTTTCTTTCTGAAGTTATAAAACATTTATTTTTAACTTAGATTAAGAAGTCAGAGAAGTGCAGCTTTACATTTCACGCCGACTGGACTTGAATAGGCCTATGTTGTTGTAAATGCAGGGACATCCAAATGATTAACACAATATTTGATGTCTGTTTTTCTTAAGATACTGGCGATGTGTATTTAGCTCTTCAGCTTTGGATAGTAATTGGGCTCTTGAACTGCTGAATAGGAGTTTTTTTGGACATCCGACTTCTGAAAGGTTCAGACACAGAGCTTTCGATTATCAATTAAATCACAATCTTATTACTAGATGTCTCTCAGCTCTGGAAATAGTTTTGTATTAACATTTTCTATAAAAGTTTATTTTTCTTACAACATGTTTCGTGAATATGTATTCAGAAAATAGTTCTGTTAACCCTTTTTATAATACTTTCTTAAATATTCTTCACACGTGCTCATAATTTGAGGTATAAATATTAACGACTGGAAACGCAAATGACGCTACATCTTATGTAAGAATTTTAAAGTGCAATCAGGTACCCCCAGAAGGCCGATTTCGCCATCTATAGACCATTTCATCTTAGCCCTCATATATACCCATCACAGCACTAGTGTTTCATCAATGTAGAAATGCAGCGGGCTTCATCTGTTTTTCATCAGCTCTGTGACGCCCCAGAGCAGAAGATAACACTGCACTTGTCTAACTAACCAACCCCTGTGTTTGTGGCGTCTTTTGCACTTCACTCATCTTTCTTCTATGCCCCAATAGCCCGGGAAAACACAGAACAGTTTTTCTTCCCAATTTTCTTCTTTTTTATTTTTCTACCCATGGATAAACAGATGAAAAAAAAAAGGAACTAATTGATGCCCCAAAGACTAAATACAAAGATGCCCAAAACTCACTTTGCCCCATATAAATAAAGGCAAAACTCAATACTTCTAAATCCCTTACCGAAGAAAGGGTGTATCCCTTTGAACGGGTGAACTTGAAGAAGAAGAAAAAAAAAATCAGGTTTAGACTAAAAAATTAAGAAGTGTTACGTTTTTTGGTATTTTTGAAAGGAGCCAGTAGAAGCCTTAAATGGTCTCTTTCAGCTCTTCTACTCTAAATAAAACATAATAAAATGTTTTCAAACTCCGGTTTCGCGAATCCATTGTACCTGTCATCGCAACCTTGCAACATTAATGAAATTAATTATTTAACATTTATTTTCTAGATTTTGACAGTTCAAAATTTAGATTAAATATTACTTTTCTAATACAACTAAAACCTGAAGATGTACTGGCATCCTTTGAGCATCAAATAAACGTCTAACCTACTGATATCTTCCCGGCCCTTAAAAGTTTGTTCCTATAATATGTTGTCCTGTGCGTTTCAAAATGTTGAAAAACGCTGGTATCTTTCTATACTTTGATATTACTAAGGTATTTCTATGCTTACATATTACATGGGCACCCAATAACTTTATTTATTGGTTAAGAAACTTTAAAAGAAGTTTTCGCTATTCTGCAAATGACCTATTCAATGGATTGGATTTGATTTGGTTTATTATCTAAGCACTTACAAGATAAAATCCCATGGCAATTGGTATGGTGAAGCCTTCTTTGAGATTGCCTTCCATCGGATTAAGATGACACCATCAGGAGGAGACCTTCAGTTTAATTTGTGCTCGGAACTACTTATGACTCCACCGGGAATCGAATCCGGAACCCTTGGATTATAAGGCAGCAAGAGTTATCACTCGCTCACACATATTAATTACTATATAATAAATCATTATTACGTTTGCTGTAGTAGTATCCGCAGGGGCTCCATAGTCTAATGGTTAGAGCGTTGGACTCGTGTCCGCGTGGTTCCGGGTTCAATTACCGGCTGGAATCCCACTTTTCGGCGTCCACCCAACGTCGTGAGGAAAACTGGAGAGTCACGTGAATAAAGACGTGACGGTCACTCGGTCTAGAAAGCCAATAATACACCTGTTCGTGGCTTTATGCCGCGCAGCGCTGACCATACTGCCGTCACTCAGGTGGACGCAGTTCCACCAAGCGCGGACAGATGGCGTTGGGGCAGGCTCAGGACCTATCATAGAGATCATCAGTAGTATTTATTCAAATTATCATCTAGTCATTTGGGATCCCTTCATTTGAAAAGTTTAATGCAGGAGAAATCTAACTCAGATTTCACAAAAAACTGCGAATGCAAAGCAGGATGGTTACAAAGTTGAACTCACATAACCACCTGACTCAAAAAGTGAATCAAGCCTGTTTCGACAATTGTGACAACTAAATTAAAGCTTAGCGAAGCCAAGATGGTTCAAACAAGATTACGTAAAGCAGTTTAGTTCACAAGAATCAAGACTGAAATCACATTGACAAGATAAGAAGAGCAAGCAGGTTTCGAGCGGAATATAATGAACGGGATTACGTATGCTTTTAATGTAGTTTTAGAAAAAAATAAATAGATCTTGTCTACATCTTGATAACTTTGGTAAACTTTATTTTTATATGGGCCAGTCTAGTAACTTTGGACTTCGGCCCGTCACGATTCGCCAGTAGATGTTAAGTGTTAAAATCCACAGCCATGCCCCTGTCGGGACCTTTGAGCCGATAGCCTACCGCCGCAGACCGCTCGGCCACCCGGGCGGCTTCTACATCCTGACTTTATTCCATTACTCGTCTTATTCTTTCGTCATGAGATACAGTTGAAATGTTTCACACTTTTCTGCGGTTGGATTTGAACCTGGAACCTTGTGATTTGTTGTTCGTCGCTTTAACCACTATTGTGCTGGGGTAGCTGTTGAGAAAGAACGCCAGTTATGTACATATTTCATCAACTCAGGGAATTCAGTGGTATTTAGGGACTATATTCAATTCAGAATGACTTTAAGCCTAGAGTACGTAGAAGATTTATATGTTATTTTCTCATTACAAAGACTGACTTATCGCAAAATTAATAAAATGTTGAGAAACGCAAATTGAGTCAAAAGGGAGCGATTAATAACAAGCACAAAGTTTACAAAGTGAAAAAGTAAAGATAAAAAAAAAAAAGAAAATGAAGGTAGAAAGAAATCACGTGGCAAGGTTTTAAACCCGGGTCGCCGGTCCAGCTATCCAATACTTTAACCATTAAACCAAGCCGGTGACGCCTTATGCTTTGTTGTGTACTGTTGTTTAACCTTCACGTAGTTCACCAGAATGCTTCTCCCTCTGGTATAATTAAAAAAATCAAGGTACTCCACACCAAAGGTTGCCAATTTTTCACACCAAAAATTTTAAAGTATGGAGGTGTTGTCGAGATTTTGGGGTTAACACAAGGGGAAGGTCTGATGGAATGACTGGCTGTAATGGAAAGTATACCCTACAGCACATACTGGATTAGTTGCGACATATTCCGAACTACAACATTCATTGCACTCCACCGAATTTGAGAACAGAACCACACGCACACAAATCATGTGTCCGTTGTGCATTACCTTTGGATTAATCCTCGATGTATCTCACACAACTCTTCTCTTCCAGTGAGAAATATGAGTATTTACTCTCCCCACTGACTTTGGTTGACATTTTGAAAGCATGATAACTGAATGAATTTTGATACCACCTGCCTACATGTTCGAATTACTTTCACAAAATATAATATCCAAAAAATCAGTGTTATCTCACTGGCGGATTTCTAGTATCATGTTCTTTACTTTTAAGTTCTATGTTTCTTTTTACTGTTTTTCCATTCCATATATTGTTTATCTGTATTTCCCCTCCTCTATCTCTCACACTCTCTATGTTTTCTATGTCTCTGTCTGGCAGACGTAATCTGTTTCTCATTGTCTGTTCAAATTTCTTCCTTGCATAATCTTATGTAGTAATAATGGGTAAAAAATCGAGTAGCAGCTACGTTTTCACTACTACTTTGGTAGCAGTGAAAGTAGAAACTGCTACTTTATATATATGTGTTAAAAGTAGCAGTGTAAGTAACAGTTTAGGACTCATAAACTGCTACTTTTAACAGATATATGTAAAGTAGCAGCTACTTTTTCACTGCTACTTTTCACTGCTACCAAAATAGCATTGAACAAGTAGCTGCTACGCGATTTTTTTACCCATATGTACACTGTTTCTTCTCCATTTCATTCTTTCATTTTACCTATACTAATTCGTGTATATCTAAAAAAAATGTCATGTTATTTGCTTCTTGTTACGTTGGAAAGACGGAGTGAAGGTGAAACAGAGAGATCTCTTTACCAATTCGATGGTGTAACTTCACGGAGTTCAGAGTCACCTTTTTAATGCAAAGTGTACAAATCTCCCCAACTTGAATGTGTTTCAGTTTCTCTAACTGATATATTGTGAACAATATATAAGGATCTAAGTGCACACAAAGTAACCCTAAGATTTAAGTTTTATAGATGTGGAAATGTGCCATACCCCTCCCCCCCCGCAACGGGTGGTATCTTACAACAAATTGTCGAGAACCTGCCCTATATTTTAAAAAAAATGTTTAAATTTGAAAATCTAAATGAATCCTGCAAAACTTTAGTTACAAACACACTTCCAAATTTGGCTTTACATTCCCCAAACAAAGCATCATCTCAGACTAGAAGTGTTTAAAATCTACGTGTAGAGAGATGTGATTCCGCTACAAACAGGTTTAGTAGCGCCAAGGCGTCAGCGTAGGCGTAATTGGTATGACTATTAAACTATTGAATCTATTGCAATAACTTCATGAACATTGTCTGTACTCGTATAAATTACGAGCAATGCAAATCTCCTATTTATAAGTTATATCATTACCGGCTGATAAATTGAACTTTGAGGATTTTTAATTCGTTAGAAATATCATTTATTAAACAACAAGTAAAAATATTTACTTCTGCCTCTGTACAGAGTGCACTTATTCCCAAAATAGAAGACCAGATCAAAAATGAAACCAAAATTGACCCACTTTGAACATCATCTAAAATTTCCTTCCATAATTCAGTCTGTTAGATGTGTCTCATGATGTAATCACATTTTGTCGTTAATATTTATGTCACAGTGTCGGGAACATCTTTAACAACGCAACGTAGCGCTTGTTTTGTCTAGCAGCGGTTGCTTCGCTTACCGCCAAGATAGAGAGTTACGGTGCGTTGTTATACATAACTTACATGTACTAAGGTAAGTGTACCGATTATGGCCCGGGTCCCGAATAAGGTCAACTCCCCCAAACCTCTGCAGTTATCCGTTGGTGCTACTAACGTAAATTATATCCTCATGCCCAGAGAAAGCATTTTTGCGCTACTCATTAATTTGCGATTGGCGTGAGCGGCAGCAGCTCCAGTTGAAGTGGCATATTGAGCAAGAAAATATTTTGCTGTTTTTTAAGCATAGTAAGTAATGTTTCGTTTCAGTATTTTTTGTTGAAAACCTAACCAGTATAATGCATGGATAATGTAGCTATGTGAGCATACGTGAACATAAAATGTGTGTGACGCAATACATTGCAGAGAGTAAAGGGGTCAATAGTGTGCAATATGGCCTACCGTGCCACGCAGGCACGATGAGCCATATTGGGCAAAATGCAGTCATAACTGTTTAAAATGAAAGAAATGGGTATTTGAAATGTTTGTACAGAACACTCATCATCATAATGTTTAGTAATTTAAACGAAGATAATACCAGCTATTAAGGAAGCTATCAATTCCAATACAAACAATAAGAAGATTAAAACCAAAACAAAGCAAGTACCATCACGTTTAAAACGACCAGAATTTCAGCAACTGTTTCTAATAGTCCTGAAGAACCGACACTGAGTTGCTCCAAGTCTTGTCAATCTTTGTTTTGTTACCTTTGTCAGGCAGACAAGGTTGCAAACATGCATCTTTGCGTGTCGTAGCGCAAATACGTTCATGAAGAGTGTGTTGGAATCACCGCTAAAGATTTCTTTGTCCCTCATGTGAGACGTGACGTTCTAAGCTTCTTCGTTTGTGTTGCACTTCTTCTTACTTTTTCATATTTTCTCTTCTTGTATGTTCACTTGCTTTTCTCTAATTTAGGTATTTTGTATTAATATAATATTCTGGGTTTTGCAATATCATATAAATTATGTATGCTTGTAATGTATATCTCTCAGTATGTAGTATATATGAGTAATACAGAAAGATTACACATCACTTTTGCCATACACTCTTGTTTTATAGAGCGGGCCATATTGTGAACACCATGTTCCCAATATGGCCAACTGGCAACATTTTAGTTTTCATTTTATCACATTTTTATACTTCAGTTCTGGGAAGTAGATTCATTTTCTCATGTGTCCAAATAGTCTCCTAACTTGACGGTTCAGTCGATTCGATAAAATAGCCTTTCTTAGTGAAAACAATCAAGAAATTTAAGATGTACCATATTCGGGCCCCCTACCTTAGTTGATATTGCATTTTCTTTTCATAAGGATAGGAAATATAAAATCATTACAATGTGAGAAAACATTCAGATGCTGGAGTTTTTACATGAAAATATTAGTAACTATTTATCTATTATATTGTATATAAGGATTTAAAAGTGAAAATGAAGTAGTTTTCCCCCAATAGGGCGAAACCCTCAGAATTTGAGTTAGCGGTTGGTTGTCTCACAACGGCTAATATCGATTAAAAACTAGCGTTTGATAAAGATTGAAATAAAGGGGAATAAATTAATGGAAGTGCTGATATATTTAAGAATTGAACGTGCCATCTGTTGAATACAAATATGATTATTAACGAGGAATATTTGTAGTATTTATATGTAGTGAGATGAAGCTACATCGTAAATTAGTATTATCGTGAATGAAATCAATAATAGGTGGGGAGCCAGAGAGGGCCCATGTGAACACCCCTCTGATGCACTGGGTAAAAAAGTTTCTTATTCCTTATATTCTAAATAAAATTTACAGATATATTCCCAAAAATCTAGATCATAATGGAGGCCATTTTGGGTCGTAAATTGGTCAAAATACTATTTATCACAATTATTTTCTAATAGTCAAAAGGCTATTTTGAACAATTATTTTCTATAACCATCCACGTACAACCTTGATCCATCGTGATCAATTTTAGATATTTCCTTACTGTCTAAATAAAATGTATAATGATGTTTTCAAAAAGTAAAGCTGGTTTTAGACCATCATATCGGCCATTTTTGTTGAAAAACTGGTCAAAAGGCTATTTTTCACAATTATTTTCAGTTAACTCCCACGTAAACACCTTGTTCCTTCACCCCAATTTTATAATATTCTTTATGGTATAAATAGATTTTATAGTGATGTTCCCCAAAACCTAAAATTGACTTTACACTAAAAAGGCTGTCCCTTCTGGTCGAAAATTGATCGAAGACTCTTTCCTTTAGCTATATTTAAAGCATTTAAGTTAAAAGAAAATATTTAAAATGCACTTGAAGTTCAAAACTGGCGCTCTGTTATCGTCTATGCCTAAAGAAATGGTAACCATGATAAACACCCTCCAAAATTGAAGCCTGAACGTCCAAATGTGGGAAACTGAAAAATTAAAATTTATCATATTTGGGGGTATTTCGATTGAATATAAATTTAAATTATATTTTTTCAGAATTATTATGGATTCCAATTGTATAGCACGGTTTGCACAAATATGCAACTGCTTATAGCCAAAATACCAGTCATTTTCGATCAAAAATGGTTCAAATACTTCTTCGCTGTGTTAAAGAAAAAAGTCCTTAGGTTGAAGGAAAAAATACAAACTCACTAAAACTTCAAAATCTCTACTGTCTTATTTGCTTTTGGCCCAAACAAATAGTAATTATGAGACAACGGCTAAAAAAAATGGAAACCTCTAAGTCAGAAAGATACGGGCCATCAAATAAGTGGATTTTCGACAAAATGTGAATTACTTTATTCTGAAAAAAGATATAAGATATTCAAAATATGTAGCAAAAATGAAACTGCTTACAAAGAAAAATGGCCGCCATTACTTGTTTTTATGCTAGCAGATGCATTTTAATATGCATTTGGAATCCCAAAAATCTTTTTCTAAAATATAAGTCATATGCACATTCAGTCGGAAAAATCCTTTCATTTTATACGCCATAATGTGATACTCTTAAGAAAATTTTAATTTTTCAGGTCCCCAATTTTTGGGGAGGATTATGGAACAAGTATTTTTTTTACAGCAAAACAAGTCCAACAGTCCGTATGGATGTTAGCCTCAGCAACACAGCGGGCAAGCACAACTCTGAGAGGCAAGGTGTAGTGAAAGGAAAGCAAGGAGAAGAGACCACGCACTCTAAGTTCCGCTCCTCGCAAAGGAAAACGGTCACCCAGAAAGGTTATCCCTCGAGGCATATGAGCTACTGGTTAAGGTCCTGCGAAGAGAAACGGTCGCCCGCGGCCCACAGGCTGTGAAGGATGCAGGAGTTTTGTAGATTCCGTACCTCGAAGTGAGATACGGTCGTCCACGGTTGACTTCCAGGAAGTTAGGCGAAAGGTGAAAAATTGTCCACTATAGGACGTGTATGGAACCCAAATTCCGTTCCTATGTGGAGAAGCAGTCGCTTGGAAAATCCCATGAAACTTAAGAGTACATATTAAATAATAAAATCGTGGTTCGTAAGAATCCTTGCTTTATTGTTCCAAAAGGTATATAGACCACTATTTGCACTGACCTAACGGCCCGGTATATGCTCGTTCGGGTTATAGTGAAATATAAATTAAATTATAATGGTTATTGAGTTACATAATTAAATAATTATTAAAAGAGATTTTAATTAATATCAAGAAAATTGCAATATGATTCCTATTATATTGTTAGTTAAACAACATCAAAAATTATTTTAAAATAACAAAAAGAATTACTGATATTTGCTAGACGGAGTGCCATCTCTTGAGTTGCTTATTGTATACAATTTATACACAGTAAATTGAGGCTTTGTGAACAGGTTGCTGTTCATTACTATTACATATGGCGCCCTATTGCGGCTCCGAACCCTTGGCTCACTGTCATCTAAAAATGTACAGTAGCACACTATAAATCTATATAAACAGTTAATCGACACATCACCATCATCATCATCATATTCAGCCGCTTTCTATCCACTGCTGGATGAAGGTCTCCCCCTTTTCTTTCCACATATCTCGGTCTGCTGCTATCCTCATCCATGTAGCTCCTGAAAAACGCTTGATTTCATCTACCCATCTTACATTTAGACGTCGTCTCGGTCGTTTCTTTTCTCTAGGAAACCACCGTCGTACATTTGTCGTCCACTTTCCATCTGTTCTTCTAGCTATGTGACCGGCCCATGTCAATTTTCCAATATTTATGGCGCTTGGACAATGACGCGTTTGGAAGTGGATGTCTCAATCTTCTCTATCTATCTATCTATCTATCTATCTATCTATCTATCTATCTATCT